>JAFIRS010005074.1:0-66670 GCA_018342105.1 Gonioctena quinquepunctata
GGAACCTGAGTTTATGTAAGCTAACTTTAATACCTGTAAAACAGATTAGGTTTTTCTAGGGATAGTAGGTCCTATGTTTACAGAAAATTTTGTTGATTAAAGATAAAGGGCAACCATTATTATATGCTAATTGCTTGATGATGCTTAATTCATTGCTGAATTTATTTTCATTTAAGGGAATATTGAATAATCTGTGAAATAAGGTGTGAAAAGTGGATAATTGTTGGTTGTGTGGTTTGTTTGAATCAAAGGGGATGATGGTGTCTGTAGCCGTGAGTTTCCTGTAAATTCAAAATTCTAGTTTTTTGTTTCTGTGTATTTTGAGGTCTGAAATCTGGATGCTATAATTAGTTTCCATTTCGTGTGTGAATTCTATTGTATTCTGTATAGAGTTTATGAAAAGTCAAAGATTTTCCAATTCTTGTTTTGAACCGTCAAACAACACAATACAATCGCCTATATATCTGTACCAAAAAATAATTTTGGAGGTGAATTCATTATTAGTGTCTAATATTTGTTTTTCTATATGTAACATGAAAATCTCGGCTAGAAGTGGGTATAAGTTGGAACCCCTAGCTAGGCCTGTAGCCTGTCTGTAAAATTTATCGTTTAATAAAAAAAATACCATTCCTAATAATGAGCATATGTCAAGTATCAGAAAAGTGTCTAGATAAACATCAAAAAGCATGTTTCTAACTTGTTGTATTACTTCATATACATACATACTAACATACACATATCATTGGTCTATAAAAAAAACTGAATTTTGTGTTTTTTTTGTTTTTACATTTGGAATGAATAAATTATTTCTATTTCAAGTGTTGTAATTGTGGTGTTCTGATACGAAAGATATCTTTTCCTTAGATATTCTGGAGCACTACCTGTTCTTATTTTAAAAATGAAGCGAGGTCAGTGTTTGTTTTTTTACACTCATGTCTATTTAACATTTCATTTACGGGTGTTCGTTCAGAGCAGGATAATATTATTCTCATTACCCGATTTTGCAATTTCTGTAATCGTTTCATTTCATTTTGTTAAAATAGTATGGTAGAGTTCAGTTAAAGTGATTAAGAATTATTGTATTGAAAATAATAGTTTTCGACCATTTGGAGATCAATCTGGAGCTTCTGTAGAAATAGTTTATTTTAAATGATATTGTCTTTATTATATAGTCTGCATGTTCTTTGAATTTAAAATCTCTATCAATAATTACTCTGAATATTTCAAAGTATCCACCATCTGTACTATTGTTGATTTTTATTTCACACATATTTTCATTGAACTTTTTATACTCCTTGTCATTACCTATCAATATAAATTTGTTTTTTTTGTATTTACCTTTAATTCATTGGCATGTTTTCTAGTGTTTAGTTGATTATATCCACTACCGTCGTACAGTCCGAATTGGAAAAGTGAATCAGTGTGTCGTCAGCAAATAAATGAATCGAGCATATTCCAACATTATTAACCACATCGTCAATGTATATTAAAAATAATAAGGGACCAAGTACACTACCCTGTGGTTCTCCAGATAATCAACCAGCCATGCCAATGCATCCCCAATAATACCAATACTTTCTAATTTTCTCCCCAACATATTCCTGTCCACAGTTTCGAATGCTCTCTACAGGTCAAAGAAAATTACTCTAGTTATAAAATTTTTATCTGAAACATTTTTGAATATGGAAATTCACTGACCCACATTATATTATCAAGGACTACAACACTGGAAATGTCACTGTGAGAATAAAAATTCAAAGAACTGTCTGAAATAGTCGGCGCACTATGTTGAGTATGTTAACATCTAATTTTTTTTCTGCGTCCATGCAGAAAACAAAACCTTATTGGACTATATTTAGTGAAAAAACTGGTTCTTTATTGCACTAGTGTGATAATAGCTAATTTTAGGACAAGTGAGTAAAGCGTAGCATTTAATCACGTGTTTTAGATCTGATTTTTTCCATTTTCGCAGAAATTAAAAGAAATTATTTTGCAATTGTTGCACAAATAACTATTGTCATTGACTCGTCGAAACAAAATTGCAACCAGCCTACTAAGAATGAAAATCTGCGCTACCGTTGCATGGTTGTTTATTGGTAACCTAGGTAACTCTTTCAATCATTTGTGAATAATAGTATATTATTTAACGAGTGGTAATGTAGGTCATAACTCACGCAGATGAAGTTTGCAGCACGAGCCGCAGGCGAGTGTTGTAATTCATCAAGAGAGTTATGACCATTACCGCAAGTTGAATACTATACTTTATTTACGACTATAACAATAAATACTAAGAAACAAGTACAGAAAGAACTTTATTCACAAATCTTCATAGTTACCTATAACAATGCTATAAAAATTTAAATTGTAATTACTCATTTTTTTTATTAATAAAATCAACTGTAAAGGTTGAACAACCAGTAAACTGAATATGTGGGACTGAATTATGCAAGTTTATTGTTTCATTTTGGGTTTGTTGCATATATGCTGTTGATGTACTAACTGGTTGAGGTGTTATAAAACTGAATATTTTATTTGCAGTATCTGTCTTATTCTTTTCGGAATCATCACCGTACCCCTCAGCCACAGTAGTTGATCCTCATATCCCCTCCAGCATCTACTAATAAAGTTGCCGACGAGCGGCGAAAATAATGCCCTGTATATAAACTACAGTGTGGTAATTTTAAAAATGTAGCAATGTCTTTCCCCATTGCTCCAAATTTATTAATGCCAATTTTTTGTGAGTGATATTTTCCATTTTGAAATTCAAAGAATAATATCGTTTGCGATATATCAGTAGGACGAAGATTTAAATATTTCTTAACTATGGTATACAAATTTCCTGTCACAGTGAATTTTCTGTCAATTTTTGTTTTTGGTACACTGACCATAAAAATAGATCCATGATCTTCTAAATCTGTAATTTGCATAGAGTGCAATTCTGCTGCACGACAAGCACCCATAATGCCCATTATTAAAGCAACCTAAAATAAATTATGTAATTGACTAGATGATAAAAACGATTGGATATTGTGAGATCTACTACCTTTGTCGCCAGATATTTCTCATCAGGAGCTTCATTTATGAAATTATTGAGTTGTTCTGGCCTAAAAGTTTTTGCCCTTTTAGCGTAATTTCAAATGATTCTTTATATTGATTCCATTATTTATGTAGAGTGTGCTTCTTGGCATGGAGTAGAAAGTCCATAGGGACGATGCTTTATATTTTGTGCTGAGTTCACTATAATATGCCAAAAGTACATTTTCTGTGAACAATGACTTAATGTTCTTGCTGCTACACCAATCTTGAATTTTTTTTTATATTTGTTTTGGGATTTTTTGGGCAATAAATTCTGTATGGAAACATTAGCTACTTGTCTTATTTCTGGAGGTGTACATAATAATTCATCTTCACTATCTGAATTCATCTTTTTCAGCACAAAATTCAGAATAATTGGGTATTAACTTAATTTGAAAACATCAAAATTATTCGAGTGACATTACTCCCCTCAATAACAATAATGGCCTGTTCCCTTTTGGCCAAGCGGCTTGTACAGAATAACAGAGCCACCTTGATATTCGGTTCGTAAATAATTCCAAGAATCTTTTCCGATTTATGTAGTGAGTTATAGTAGTGAGTTATTAAAACTCACTTTGTTTGTTAATAGATACTATTAATTGCTCAAAAGCAGTTGAATAATCAATATATAATTTAGTAGGAGCAGATAAAAGATTTTTAATCACTAGTGATTAAAAGTACAATTTCTCTCACTAGTTTGAGTTGAAATATCTGACATTTTAGTCACGAAAATGGAAAAAAAAATTTATTGCACTCATCTGTAATTCTACTACAGCGTTTTGTGATTTTTAGTCCATTTTCTTTGATATTGTATAACATTTTAAATAATTGCATATTTTATATCATTTTCAATCATATTTATTGCATACTGGATTACGGAATTACTAGAAAATGCAATTTATCAAAAATAAAGTTTGAGTAAAATTGTTCCTAACATAGGTATTAGTTCCTAACTTTCTCAATGCAAATCGATAGTGCTAATTAATTATTTAATATTTTGCTATTAAATTACGCTTTTTATTTTCCCACACTTAGTGCTACCTAAATAAAACATTTTTTAATTTTTGCATGAAAGTAGAAAAAATATTGTATGCAACTCGTGCAGAAAGTGTTTATTGCAATCGACGTGTTGTCCAACTTTTTGCACTTGTTGCATAAATAACTTCGAAAAATAAAAGTGAGCAAACCCTACTCACCTTGGTACACTTATAATATTCAACAAATGACTAAACTACGTGATGAAGCCCTTCATAAGTTTCGTAAAGCAAAGGTAGACAAATATTGGAACTCATACAAAGAATTACGTAATTACGTAACATGTAGCATGTTATGAGAAGAAAAAATAGCAGAAAGATTTGGGATACTCTCAATCGGATGAATGTCACAAATAGAAAAGTAAATCCTCCCACCCTTCCCTAGTTCATCTGATATTGACTCTATAAACGTTCATTTTAACTCCGTACCTGATGTGGCTTGGTTACAATCTAATTTGATTTTGAATAAGTACAACGAACAGAGCAAAGAAAATGAAAAACATATTTTTAGAAAGGTAAACACCTCTGAAGTGCTTGAAGCGTTAAACAAAATAAAAAGTAATTGTATTGGCTCAGATGGTATTTCGCTAGTTTCTTTGAAATTGGCCAGTGAATTTTTGATATGCCATATTACATTTATTGTTAATACTGCCCTAGCTACCAATTACTTTCCTTCAGCCTGGAAGCACGCCAATAACACAACAATCCCCAAAATTTTTCATGTTACTGAATTTGGGCACCTGAGGCCGATAAGCATCCTGCCAACTATGTCGAAAGTGCTAGAAATTAAAATGAAACATAGCAGATCTCTGAATACGTTTTGGGTAACACTACAGTACAACCATAACGTTACTAAACTTGGGCGATGAAATTTTCAAATCTTTGGATAATGGTCGATTGGGCTGCTTAACTTTTCTGGATTATAGTAAGGCCTTTGACACCTTGAATCATGAATGACTTTGCAAAACACTTGGGTTTGACGAAAAGGCTGTAGAATTAATCAAGAACTACCTCTCACAACGGACTCAACGAGTTAAATCAGATAATAAAATGTCGAATGCCTTACCAGTTAACTTTGGTATGCCACAAGGCTCGATACTAGGGCCATTGTTATTATCTCTATATATATATATATATATATATATCAGAATTCCATGAATTCATAACATCTTGCAAAATCTATCACTACGCTGATGATACCCAAATATATATCGACTTTGAGTATGAGGACTCAGATATTTGCACTACACAAATCAACAAAGATTTGGAAAATCTTTTTAAGATATCCTCTGCACACAGTTTGAAATTGAATGCCGCCAAGGGCCTTGGTTGAGCAAAACTTCGCCATATCATTTGATCGCGACATTATACCTTTAACCGCGTAATGGAAAAACTTGGGTGTTTGGTTTGATTCTGAGCTCAGATTCTCCAAACATATCAATGCTATGTAGTACCTCTTATGGCACACTGAAACTATCACAGGCACGTTCTTCCTCAACAAATTGAGGTTAAACTATGTGAAAGCTTAATATTTTCAAAATTGTCTTATTGTTGACCAGCTTTACGGGTCTGCAATATTAAGCTCTAATCTGAACAGGTTACAATTAATCCAAAACTCTTTTGCTCATTTTTGCAGTGGTCTCAGAAAATACGATCGAATATCAAATAAAATAACAGAATTGGGTTGGTTGAAACTAGATAAAATGTTCAAACTTCACACTCTCACTCTTACGCATGAAAATATAAAAATAATAGTTTAAAAACTGAAAAACACGCTTCAATAGAAAACTAAACAAAAAAGTAGAAAATGATTTTAAATGAGTTTGAAATAAGAATACAGTGATTAACAACAAATTTATTTCATCGTAAAAAAGCGCGGGGTGCTTGATATCAATTGTTGTTAATATTTCATGGACAGATATTGGTAAAAGTAGAATCACTGTATTCTCATTTCAAACTCATTTAAAATTATTTTCAACTTTTTGGTTTAGTTTTCTATTAAAGCGTGTTTTTTAGTTTTTAAACTATCATTCATTTTCAACTATTTAGTTTTGTTTTCTATTAAACCGTGTTTTTTTGTTTTTTAAAATATTATTATCATTATTTAATTTTTTTAACTATTATTCTCCAATTTTGAATAGTATCGGACCATAATCACAAAACTCGTCCGCCATTTTGGAGCCGCCATCTTGAATCCTTCAATTATGACAAAATAATCATAATCTCCGACTCCAAGAACCCCCACATACCAATTTTGAATAGAATTGGACCATAATCACAAAACTCGTCCGCCATTTTGGAGCCGCCATCTAGAATTTTCCAATTATTACAAAAGAATCATGATATTGGACCCCAATAACCCCCACATACCAATTTTGAATAGAATCGGACCATAATCACAAAACTCGTCTACCATTTTGGATCCGTCATCTTGAATTTTTCAGTTTTGACAGAAGAATCATAATCTCTGACCACGAAAATCCTCAGATACCAATTTTGAAGCGAATCGGACCATAATCACAGAACTCGTCCGCCATATTGGACCCGCCATTTTGTTTTTTTTCAAACAAAAATTTCTTAATGCATTGTCACCGCATTATGTACACCTGCCAAATTTCAAATCATTCGTACGTCTGGAAGTGGGTCAAAATCACGCCCAAAGGAGTCGGTTACAAACAAACATACAAGTGAAGCTAATAGAAAGCGTGTAAAAACGGAGAAGCCCCCATATATATATGGTAAACCAATGCATAATTATGTTAATACTAGAAAAAAACAGACTACAGATTCCCAAGCATCGCACCTCACTCTATAAACGAAGCTTCATTTACACTGCTTCCAAGCTTTATGATGATCTCCCGACTCCTTTTAAGGATTATTCAATAACCAATTTCAAAAAAAGACTCAAACTTCCTTTTTTTTCTTTGGAATCTTAGTCACCTAGTCTCATGAACCTTGCCATGTAAACCTAACCTGAATCATGTATTTAATAGTTATTACTATTTAGTATTTATTTATATGCGTGTATATGTGAATATGTATATAAATTATGTGATATGTGTGTGGGTATATTTATTGTATTTATTGCATTGATGTGTATTTATTGTAATATCTATGAAATATTCATTTCTCCCGCCACTACTATATTATGTTTGCATTTGTATATTTGATCGATTTCTTCTGGTTTGTCTTCAAATTGTTTGTCAAAAATTGGTAAAGTTGAAAAACAGCTCTCAGCTGACACCATTTCATATTACATATGAATAAAGGCGATATA
The DNA here is from genome assembly GCA_018342105.1 of Gonioctena quinquepunctata. Classification (NCBI taxonomy): domain Eukaryota; kingdom Metazoa; phylum Arthropoda; class Insecta; order Coleoptera; family Chrysomelidae; genus Gonioctena; species Gonioctena quinquepunctata. The sequence goes on from JAFIRS010005074.1 coordinate 7,387, forward strand.
TTATTATTATTATTATTATTAACTATTAAATTCAGTTATGAAAGTTATATCCAGACATTTTTCATCTGTAATATTTGTATTAACTTGAATTTCAATATGTAATATACGTAAAACACCCCAATGCAATATGAATTTGGGGACACAGCGTGACAGTCTAGTGTTCTATCTCCTACACCACCCTTGCCGCTTTTTTGGAATCTTGGAGTGCTTCTTGGTCTGCATCTAAAATGTTTTTCAGGGCCGAAATGAGCTGATTCTGGGAGCTCCTGGTGTATTCAACTGGGCAGGTACACCTTTCAGGGTGAGCGATCGGATAGAAAAAACTCCTGATACAAATAGGCGTAGGAGGGAAACCGTCATAATACCTTACAACAATGTTGAAGTCCCTGATGCAAGGGTGAATTTAGCATACGATTTTTCAGGTGAGATTATTATTCCACCAGATAAGGTGAATGTTTTCAAAAGTGTATCTCTTTCCAACTCTCAACTGAATAGCTTCTGTATCAGTTTGGTCCGGTTGAATTAGATTTCGATTATAGAAAATATAGGATTTTTGAATTGTCCTGTATTATTATATTTGGAATTGAATCTCAAAAGTCCCATTCAATAGTTGGTTAAAGTTATCATATTAGGTTTCTCGCAGTCATCTCGGAAACTGTCGACTCTTTGAAAAACAAATATGATTACCAAATGTGTGCCTCCTAAATGTTTTTAAAACAATCTAGGTTATACTACCCACCGAACACATCTGTCACTATTCTCACATCACTGCAATTTGAAGTAAATAATAATAAAAATGTTCATTTGAATGAAATTTGACAATTATGATTTACATCGCAAACTATAGAACTATAGAAATGAACAGAAGGAACCCACAAAATCGAGAATTGCATGTGGGACTCGCTTATTTTTATAATATTTTGTTTTGCTCGGCAATTTTTTATTCTTTATGCTTATATTGAGTGATACAATGAATAATAGTGTCATATCCCCATAAGTACAGACAAACTTTCGAACATAAGAAAAAACAAGTTATCAATAAATATGAACTCTATGGCCCGAAAACATAACTCACTGGGAATGTAAATATATTTTGAAATCAAATACTCGACCAAACTGATAAACAAGAGCATGTCAAAAATAGCTAAACACCTGCAAGCCCCGGAATGCATATAAAAAGTCACCCTTTTTACAACGGAGCTATTAACAACTCATCACCCTTCGAGTTACGCATATCTAAGGGATTTCATTAGTAATCAAAGAAACTATAATAGGTTTTGACAGCTCATTGAATGCAATACGACCACAAAATAGATAAATAATTCATTTTTCATACATTCTTTCGGCTACAGTAACGAGCCATTAATTTCTAAGAAGGTGATTTATTATGACAAGTAGAAGATAACTAACGTTAGGAATGTGTCCCCGCGTGCTTACAACGTAATCCATGGAAAGGGGAGATCACGCGAACAAACGATGATGATTCGGAAAACAGAAGTCGTTCATGTAATATGTCCTCTCAGAGGTGTTTAAACTTTCATTCGATTAACATGTAGTGCGGAAAGAGAAGTGCTCAAATAGTAATCATATAACAATAAAAAATATAGAAGTGCGGTAGCTATCAACCAAGTAACATCAGTCATGAGTTTATTGACAAGTAATCCTCTTGCAGTGAAATTGCGAAATTATTAAGAAAGAGAATTCCAATCAAGTCTAACCGGAACTGCACGAGTAATGACTTCACAAAGTGAATACACAGTTGAACAGTATTTACCATTAATAAAAATTATGATATCAATGCTTCAAGAACGAGATAAGACACCGAAAACCTCTAAACGATAGTCCCTGCTCTCATAGAAAAACATTACCAATGCAACTATAGTCTAATATACAGTGCGATATAAAAGTAAATGAACAACTCTCCCGGAAATAATTGAAATAGTAATACAATTAGACTAATATCGTGTAAAACAAATATCGAGTGAATAAGTGTTGATTTATGTTTGGGCAAATTGAATCATTTATAGTTCTTATATGTTTTTAAATGTGTGTCCATATTTTATGTTCCCATATTTTTCAATAAATATTTATCAACAGTCTGTTTAACAATTGATGGCATTTTTACTTATATTCAGTCCACTGACTTTGAGAATGCCAAAAACTGACCTAATGTAAAATCTCCACTGTTCTTTGACTATTGTATCATTCTATCAGTATAACGAACTGATGGAAATGCTTTATAACTGTTATAAAATATATATGTATATTCTAATGCTTCAAGTGCATTATTTAACAATATTTCTGAGATCGGTACGTGCTACTATCTAAACGCCCCACATTCCCTGGATCAAGAGAAAGGGATATTTCTTGAAGCCACTCTCGAGGAATAATCTCGGTTCGACCATCCTCAGACCGCCGATGCTCTTATTATTCAACTTCTCATCCTAACAACAAAGGAGTGATCAAGTAAAGTGATTAATTCACAATATTTGAGAATTCCTTAGCGTTTATTGGTCTTTTTTTAAGGAGTGATCCCTCGATGAAAGGCCAGTGGCGTAACAAAAGAATCGAAATAAAAAGAAAATAACAATAAATGAATATTGAACTATCAGTAAGAAGGCGAAAAAAAAATATATGAAAAAATCATTTGTTTGGAAATAATTTCCGTGGATTACATTTTTTTTTATCTATCATGTCATAGATTTGCGATGTGTCAGTTGAGTTTTTCACTTTGTTTTTGAAGAGTTCTCGTGAATGTATGCCTCTTTTATTAGTATTAGACTGCTTTACCAGCCCATCAATCATGTAATAGCTCCCCTCCAGTTTTTTGTGTGGAAATTGAGGAATAATTTGAATTGTCAAAACACAACATAAATCACCAATCATTATCGGGAAATTTTTGCATAGAGATCTCCACTACAAAGAAAGCATAGCCCACCATTTTCTTGCTTGCATTTCCGTATGCAAATTAAGGCTGTCCCAATTTTTTGTAAAGTGTGAGTTCATTTATTAGTGGTAGTGTTAGATACTGTCGTCGAATCAGGATTTGCAATTAGCACTGAGTGTAATACTCTTCAATCAATTCATTTGGATTCATTCACCCATAATCAAATTTTCAGAGATTGTAACAATTTCACGATTGTTTTCACTAGCTCGCTGAAAACATAGTCCAAGACAAATGAATTCAAGTGGTTTGCCATCACTTGAAAATTTCGGAATCTTACTTCGTAACATAAATCAAACAAAAGCATTAATCGACAACAAATTTCTATATGTTTAATTACTGAGTTGAAGTAACCTTTCTAGAATATTTCCTTTGCCCTTGAGAAAATATACTGACATGAATTGTTTCCCATCGGTTCATATCTCTTATTATTCCTGAAGCAGAGAAGAGAGAGAGAAAAATATACTATTGTATAAAAAAATCATGTTTTTATTGACAAAGTGAAAAATGTTAAAAATTATGTGGGAATGTAATATACATCAATGTTGTTTTATATATCACAGTAAATACATATTGATGTAGTAGTTCTTCAAGTGTGATTAAAAAGTTATTGTTACCATTAAACAAGAGTATGAAACTGTCATGCCCCCCAAAAGTACAGAAAAATTTTCAAGCATAAGAAACAACCAGATATTCATAAATATGAACTCCACATAATTTACTAGGAATGAAAATAAATTCTGAAGTCAGAATGCTATAAAAAAAATCACCCTTTTTCTCAATAGAGCTATTAATGAATCGCCACCTCCTAGTTACGCATATCTAAATATTTTCTTGGTAAACAAAGTCACCATAAATCATAGAAAGAAAGGAAGAAAGAATCTTTATTCAACCAAGTTACAAAAAATATATTGTTTTCGGCAAGTCAATTTTGGTAAAGAAGAAACTCAGTATATATGTTCTTTCGAAGTTTACAAATTCGAAGTTTACAAAATATAATATGAGAAATTATATAAATTTCAAATTTCAAACCGTTAAACACTCCAGTTTGTTTACGGTGAGTCAGTTTTGGCAAAGAAAAAGAAACAGATAAAACAGATAAAAAGTCTAGCTACAAATACATGCACATAAAAGATAAAATATAAAATGAGTATATAACATTTTAAACTTAAAATTTAAATATATAAAATTTAAAACCATTGAACAATCCAGTGTTTTGAATAACCTCGATAATTGTTTTCTGCTACTGATCAGCGGTTACCCTGATAGTTTTGTCGCTCAAATTCAACAAATGGTGTGTGGAAATATTCTTCAACTGTATAGAAACAATGAGACAAAATATGTTTTTTATTTATGGATTTGAATTTTCCAGTATTATTTAATGTTTTGATACTCCTAGGTGAGTGATTGAATAAATTCAAATCTAGAGAATTTTTTGTCGATTTAGTGAGCCTGTGATGAGGTAATCTCAGGTGATCAGCATTTTTTGTCCAATAGTTATGGACATCAGCATTGGTCTCTAGGTTGACTCTGTTTTTATTGATTTCTATCAACGAAACAAAAATATATAATGATGGAAGGGGCATTATATTTAAACTTTTAAAAATGTCTTTACAGTGGTCTCTAAAACCAGCACCGGCTACGATCCTAATAGCACGTTTTTGCAAACGGAAAATATTGTTAGCATGACAAGACTCATGATCTCCTATCACTGTTAATTATTCAAGTGTAACCCTAAGGCTCTTACTCTTTAGACTTCGAATATGTGGGCCTCAGCCATTCACGGTTTGATGAAATTTTGACTGGTCAAGCACTAGAGACCGGTCTCTAATACTTGCCATGAGGGTGTTTCTCGAATAATGACCGAGAGGGAATTTTGATATGAAATTTGGAAAAAGTAATAATTTCTATTGAGGATGCAGCTTTGCTACTCAGTATGGATTAGCAGGTAGCCCATCACTCTGAAGAGTGCCTGGGACGTTTAAAACGCGAGGGGTCGTCTATGGCATAATCAGTGGCTTCCCTGACGAGCGGATTCTCGTGGACTGTTGCGCAATCAAATACTGTTCTGATTGCGTTCTCGAATGATGCTTCTGATGGAAGGCAGATTTAAGTCTTCAAGGATCCGATCGTTCCGCACGTACCACGGAGCGTTCGTTATCATCCGCAGAACTCGCATTTGCGCCCGTTCCAGGACGCCAATGCTAGACCTGCAGATTTGGCCCCAGGCGGCTGAGGCATACAAAATGACAGGCCTGTACATCATCTTGTAAATCATGATTTTGTTTTTTAATGAGAGTTTACTCTTCCTATTGACGAGAGGGTATAGCGCGCAGATTTTGTTGACAATCTTTGTTCTTACAATTTTGACGTGTGGACCCCAGGTGAGCCGGCGATCCACAGTGACTCCCAGGTACTTGACCTGCTCTGACCACTCTATCTCCCTTCCTGAGATAGTCACTTCCCTCTCCGGGTTATTTCTCTTACGTCCCATCGAGATTGCATGTGTTTTATCAGGATTCAGCTTTATTTTCCACTCCAGATACCACTGCTGGAGGTCGATAAATGCATTTTGCAAATAAACGACCCCCATCAAGTGGTCGGCTGCAGAGGAGAGCAAAGCCGTATCATCGGCGAACAGGGAGATTTTCACATGTTCGCTTCTTGGTATATCGGACGTGTAAAGGGCGTATAATACAGGAGACAGTACTGCCCCCTGAGGAACACCAGCCTCAATTTCTCTCGAATCGAGAGAAATTGTCGACCCTGACTCGGAATGTCCTACCTAAGAGGAACGATTTCAACCATTTGACCAAACCAATGGCAAATGAAAATCAATGAGTTTGGCGAGTAGACCTTCGTGCCAAACCCTGTCAAAAGCTTTGCTGATGTCCAGCAAAACTATATGCGCGCTATTATTGGTGTTCAGTGATGTTATTGTGTCCTCCACCAGCCTCATTACCTGAAGCTCGGTGGAGTGAGCACGTCTAAAACCGAATTGTTCATTAGGTAGGACATTTCTATCCTCCACTTCTTCATCAAGCCTTTGCAGGACGATCTTTTCAGCCAACTTAGCTGAACTGCAAAGCAGACTGATCGGTCGATAATTTTGTGGGAAGGTCGGGTTTTGTCCCTGTTTTGGAATCATGACCACAATGGCATGCCTCCATCTACGAGGGAATCTCTTAAGGCGCAGAGAGTTGTTTATGATATTTAATAATGATTGCACCTGGTTTTCCGGAAAAAACTTAATCATTCGATTAGTTATTCCATCATAACGAGGTGCTTTTTTGGGGTTGAGCCCCTTAATATAAGCCTTGAGTTCATCCAACGTAGCTGGACGAATGTCATCGTGATTGGGTTCCCTGAGGGTGCGGCAAGTCTGCAAAAGCTTGAGCTTTGGACTCGGTGTCGTAGCACAGTCCGGCCTCACCATGATTAGGGGGGAGATCGGTCTTTTTGGTTTTTAAATTTTGGTGAATTTTCCAAAGTTGATCATTATTTTCTAAATTTTGAAGGGTTGTGCCAAATCTTTCATTTCGAAATTCCGATATGTTTTCACGAACCTCCCTATTCAGTTTGTTAGCTCGGATTCTGTCCGCAGGGAACAGACTCCTTTGGTACGCTCTTTTGGCGCGGTTTCTTTCACGAATGAGGTTTTTAATTCTCATTGGAAATTCATCATGGAACTTTGGAGCCGGTTCTCTGCGGGAGGAATCCTCCAAAGCATTTTTTAATGGTGAGTTCGTAGGCGCCACGACCTCATCCCAACTCGAGTGGAGAATCTATCCACTCAGGAGCGCATAAGCTGTCTCCAGGAGCGAACGGAATCTCTCCCAGTTCGCCTTTGTACACATGCGATCTGATTGGGGCGTAGGATCATTCCCCAGTGATAATATCACCGGGTTGTGATCGGAGCTCAACTCGGAGAGGACGTGTATATCCAGTTCAGGTGATGTTCCTGGCCAGGGCAATGTCAAGCACGTCGGGCCTATATGGACCAAAGTGCGTCGGCTCATCTGGAGCCAACACTTGATATTCATACCTGTCACTATGTTGTCTCAACCGTCTACCACTAACGTTGGTTACACGACTCCATTGTACGTGCTTAGCGTTCAGATCACCCATGACCAGAACAGGTTGATCTGTTTCCATCAGGAGCACATCAAGTGCCTCAGGAACTATTTGATTTCGCGGAGGGTTGTGAGCACTGATTAAACGCATAGGACCACTCCTCGTGTTGAAAATTATACCTACAGCTTCAATACCATGAGTACCATCATTGGAAATGCCAAACTGAACATGCGAATAACAACGTTTTACCAAAATGGCAACGCCGCCACCCCGACGTCCAATCCGGTCATTTCTGAGCACTTTGTAGTTAGGAAATCTAACAGGTTCCCCATTAAGATGAGTCTCTTGCAGAAAAGCAAGGTCTATGTTGTTTCCTACAAGAAACTCTTGAAACTCGAGTCTATTCTGGAGAAGCCCATTACAATTCCAACTCACTGCTTTGATGAAATTCGGAAGCTGCCGTTCACCCATTAATTGGGATTAAAACCAGTTGAAAATTTTGCAGCAGCTTCTGCGAACTGCGCAAACAACATCCTCATTTGATCTAAAGTACTAAGAATGTCTTTAGGCGTGGAAATTGGGGCTATCTGAGAAGGGGGGGCGTCCCGGGCCGCCGCCGCATATGACACTCCCGCTCGTGTCCTATTTTCGGGGAAATATCTTCGATTCTGCGATTGTGAAGCGGGGTCCATCCTGCGCCTTATTCGTGAGCATCTAGGACACCCACGATAGTTCGCAGTGTGTTCCCCACCGCAGTTCGCGCACCTAGCTTTTTCTTGCCTAGGTTTTTGACATTCTCGTGTGATATGTTCTTCCCCGCATTTAACACAAGCGGGTGTGGCACAGCAATTCAGCTGACAGTGGCCGAAACGCTGACAACGATGACACTGTTCCACAGAGGCTCTAGGTCTCTGGGGTTCAGCGGTGATTTGAACATTTAATATGTCAGTGATTTTAAAAATTTCTTTTTGTTCTTTGTTTAAAAGAACAAGGACAAGAGGTAAAGGGGTTTTTCCCGAATCAGATTTGTGCATTCGAGCCACTGAATCCGGGGCAAACCCCCTTTCAGACAGCTCTGCTTTAATGTCTTCGCAAGAAATAAATTCGGGAACGCCTCTCAGGACTACCCGTAATTTTTTGTCCTCAGGGAGGCTATAAGTATGGAATGGGATTTTTTGGTCCCTGAAAACACTACTTATCTTCCTGAAAGTTTCAGGAGAGTCTGGAAAAAATTTTACTCCGTCAAAGACATTCTTAGCGGGTTTAACAAGTTTTATTTTATTGGATTTGAACAACAAATGACTGTTGTCCACATATTCTTATCCCTAACAGTGATGGGAGGGACATTCTGTCTTTTCAACGTCTGTGGAGTCAGTTCCGTTGGTGGTGTATTAGTCACGTCAGTCTGTTCCATCGTAATGTCGTCATTGTTGGAATTTTGGGGGACGTTTGAATCGCAATTTTCGATTGAATTTGGTGAATTTAAAATTTTCGAGAAAATGGTGGAGGAGTCAATGTTTCTCACTTGAGCTGATTCCGGTCCTGGAATAGCTGACTTTTCGATCGTGGGGACGTGCATATCGCCGTCTGACAATTTTGACAATTCGTGAAATTTATTCGAAATGGGAACCAAATTTGGATTTTTTCTAATAGGACTCGTAATTACTACTATTCTAGAGCTTCTACGTTGGGGTTGAGACATAGAGGGTGGATTTACTTTACCCTTCGGTACTGGAAGTGCCGGGAATGAATCAATTCGTGCCTTTGGCTGGAGCTTGTCCGTTTTGGGTATCTGGTGGGAGATTCTGGATTGAAGTAGGGCATTGACTGCAGGGATTTTGATGAGGTCATCGCCAAGAGAGGCCAACAAGGCCCCGAGCACTTCCAGGAGATCGGCTCTATCGAGAGAACCGATCCCTGCAAGCACCGACTCCTTGTTCGCCAGATTGCACTCACCAGTCGGCCGATCGGATTCCGCTGAGTAGGAGGAATTTTCGGTAATCTTCAATGGTGTGGATGGGTGGGGGGGGGGGGTAAGACGCTGGTTGGCTTCGGAAACACTGGTTTTTGCTGATTTTTTCGGGAGCGAAAAATAGACACAGGCGTACGGTTTATCAGGACCGTATTATAGCATGACAAGAGTTTCCCCACAGCAAAGTACCATAACTGAGATGAGAATGAAACAGAGCGAGTAACATGATCTCATGGTTTCTATGGATAACTATTTACTCAAATTTCGTAGCACGAATATAGATCTTGAGAGTTTTCGGCATAGTTGTTGGACATGACCGGACCAGTTTAGTTTATCATCAATTACTAATCCAAGCAGCTTCACACTATGACCTTGCGCAATGTTCCTGTTCGTTGAGATAATGAGATTCTGTGTTTTATCGTTGTTAAGTTTCAGATTATTGGAAGTAAACCATTTCCTATCTCGAGTAGTAGTTATATGACTATTTATCTATAAATCTTCTATATTCGTTTTAGCATCGACCAAAGTTGTGTCATCCGCAAAAGCAACACAAGTCTTGGGATACATAGTGTGAAATAAGTCATTCACATAAATAATGAATAGAAGAGGTCCCAACACAGAGCCCATCGGTACTCCATGTATGATAGGTCCATAAACAGATGATGAGTTATTAATGCTCACACATTGTTTTCGATTTGTCAAGTATGATCTGAAGAAGTCGAGCGGCGAACCCCTTATTCCAAAAAACGCCAGCTTTTCGACCAGTATTTCGTGAGAGACACAGTCGAAGGCTTTGGAGAGATCACATAATGTAATTGATACACTTTTGCCACTCTCCAGACCTTCCACTCTGTCACTCACTATCCTGAAAACTGCCTGGGTTGTACTACATTTTTTCCTGAACCCAAATTGGCACTGGTCAATGAACTGTTTGGATTCCATATACATCATGAGTCTTGATTTTAGAATTATTTCAAAAAGTTTTGAGAAAATTGTGATTATTGATATTGGGATAGGTTCTGTCAGCTCGCTAAGTGCAATACGGCCACGAAATAGATACATCTTTGTATTAATACATTTTTTTACGACAGTAACACGCCATTAATTACTAAGCCGCTGATTTATTATGACAGGTAGAAGGTAACTTCGATGTTAGTTATATCTAAGGAATTCATTATGTAAACCAATAAGCTATAAATTAATAGTTGTTGACAGCTCGCTAAGTGCACTCCGACTACTAAATACCACAAGAATAAAGTCGTCTTGCTGTTAACTTAAGAAGCCATTACGAGAAATTATATTAAAATCGAGTTGAACCGAGTAATGACAGCAACCAAGTGAATTCACATTTTGATGAGATACATCAGTTAGTTTGTGAAATATAACCAATTTTAGTATGATTTAGAAACTAGACGACATATTAGATAGTGAAATAGTCATGAACAATTATATTACTATTATAAGTAACTCGGAAAGTAGACATACTGGAGGGGTAGTCATTTATATTAGAAATGACAAACATTTCAACATACAAAAAAATTAATTCGTTCATACAAATTATTGGTGTCTATACATTTCAATAATAATTAACAAGCAAATATGGTATGTGGGATGTTTCTATCACTCTCCAAATGCGAGCCACGCTGAATTTTGTAATTATTTCGAAACAGTGTTGAACGATATCGACTATAGTCGGAATTATACTTGGTGAGTCAGAAGTACTTTGACAAACTTCAGGAGGTGATTCCTCACAATATTCTAATATGAATTGTCTAAATGAATTTCTTTTTTTTTAATAACTTTCGAAATACTGACCATAATCGAACGAAAATTGGTACTGAGAGGTTTTTTGAGGTGTCGAATATGAAACTGATGTTATTATTGCTCTTACTCGTAGAGGGCGCAACCTACACGTCTTTTTATTTTTTGAGGATTCATAACTTTTTTGAGCGTACTTCTAGCACATTTTTCAGTAAAAAATCAATTCCTCTATCATATCTACGTAAAAAATTTACCCTTGTTACAAGTCGCTATAAGCAACCGTTTTCTAGATATTTGAACTTGAAAATTTCAAATCGATTATATGATAATCGATGCGTGTTGAAGTTATTACCATTATTTTGCATTTTTCACAAGAATGCTTAGGAAATGAATTTGACGTTTAAGTATGTAGTTTTGTTTTTTTGTAGGGGGTGCCACCTATTCTATTTATTTTTATTCGTTTGAAATAGTTATTTTTGTATCTAGGGTGCAAAATCTGTATTTGTTTTAATAAAATTTGCAAGAAATATCAACATTTTATTTTAAGAAATTTTGAATATGTAGAATAAACTAAAATGAAGGAAACTGAATTGTATTCAAATAAATTGTTCAAAGTGTCCACCTTCAGCGAAGATACAGGCTTTCAGTCTTCTAGTCATTGAATCTCGTACCCGCTCAAAAATTATTGGTGTGTTTCTTATTGTTTCACAAGCGTCTACTATTCGGTTTCTCAGATCTTCCTCGTTCGCTACTGGAGTTTTATAAACTAGTGACTTCAAATGTCCTCAAAAATAAAAATCTAGCGGGTATAGATCTGGGGACCTTGGTGCCCACGCCTGGTTAGGTTCTTCTACACCCCTACCAAGCCATCGATTTGTATAGACAGTGTTAAGGAAGTCCCTGGTTATAACGCTAAAATGGGCCGAAGCCCCATCATGCATAAACCACATGCGGATACGAATTTCTAATGGTACAAGTCTCTGTAAGTCGCGCCATTCAGTCGGAACGAAAGAAAGAACGGACCTATCAAGTAATTATCAATTATTGCCGCCCATACATTTACAGAAAAGTGATACTGGTAATGTCTCTCCCTGCGTGCGGATTTTCCAGAGTCCAAACATGGTTGTTATGAAAGTTTGTGATAGCATTTCGGGAGAAGTTTGCCTCGCCCGTGAAGAGCACATATCTTAAAAATTGAGGATTTCCAGCCAATTTTCTCAAAAACCACTGACACATAGTAATGCGTTGGGAAAAGTCTCATGGCAAAAGAGCTTGTACCCTTTGAATATGGTATGGATAAAATTGTTGATCGTGGATAATTCTCCAAACTGTGGACTGAGTAGAATTGAGAGCTCCAGCAATTATTATTGTACTTGTTTCTGGATTCTCCTCGAGAGCGTTCAAAACAGGTTCTTCCAATTCTGGGATTCAGACTGCTCGTGGTCTTCCACCAAATATCTAGAAAACAGTTGCTTATAGCGATTTGTTAGAAGGGTAGCTTTCTTACGTAGATATGATAGAGAAATCGATTTTATCACTGAAATATGTGCTAGAAGTACGCTCAAAAAGTTATGAATCTTCAAAAAAGAGAAAGACGTGTAGGTGGCGCACCCTACGAGTAAGAGCAATAACAACATCAGGTTCGAATTTGACACCTCGAAAAACCTTTCAATACCAATTTTCGATCAATTCAGGTCAGTATTTCGAAAGTTATAAAAAAAAAAACAAAATAGAAATAAAACTTTAACACCCTGTATCATATTAGAATATTGTGAGGAATCACCTCCTGAAGTTTGTCAAAGTACTTCTAACTCACCCTGTATATTTATAGGAAACATGAATATCAGATGGGATATTGCTGATGATATGTATACCTACTGAAAAAATGAAACAAATATGCTCATTATTTGGTTTCAAACAATTTGTAAGCTTTCATACTGGAATCACACATCTCAGGAAAAGTACCATTGATCTTGTTTTTTCTAACAATTTTGATGTGGAAGTTAGAAGTATAACTCCAAAAATTACTGACTATGAAACATTGAGTATAAATATTAATGCAAACCAAGATGAAATTTTTGTGAATCAAACTTTTCGAAAAATCGACTATAGCAGCTTAGCTGCAGCCCTAATTGAAAAAAACTGGAAATATAGTTCAGTAGATACAGATATCGTTTACTATAATTTTGAATCCAACATAAAAACACCATAGATAATCTTTTCCACTTCAATCCAAAGTTGTAAGAAAATCCAAGGAATGGTTCAATGAAACGATAAAATATGGCAACTGTACACTGAGAAACGTAACAACGTAGTGAAAAATATAAGGATTGCAAGGAAGAAATATTATGAAAATAAAATAGATAACGTGAAAAATAACCCAAAACGAATGTGGAAAATATTAAAAACTCTAATCAGCACAAAGAATATATCTTACATTACAAGTATCACAGTGAATGGCATAGAAGTACAAAATAATATCGAAAATATTTTCAATGATTATCGAGTATTACTGATATTATCAAAGTTCTGCCAATGATGAATATGTTGTGTGTGAAAGTTCTCTATTCGAAAATAGAGCAATTCCTGTAAGAGTTTTCAACAATTTTGGGAATGTAACAATATCCGAGCTGAGAGAGTTGATTTTCAAAGAGCAAAATAAGTATTCGGAAGATGAAATTGACTTTGAATTAATAAAAAACACATTTGATGTTATTGGATATCCATTACTGCATTGCATAAATACATCCTTAAGTAATTGTTATAGTTTTCCCAATATCAATTGCAGAAGCATAAAAAAGTCTTGCGGCGAAATCCTGTGAGCAGCAGTGGCGGAGATAACTAATTTTATTTAGATATTTTAAGATTTTAAAAATACTTCATAAATGATGAAAAATGAAAAAAAATTGAAGACAAGCTTTTATTTATACAAATACATTAAGAAAGAAAAATAATTTCTTTCATTGTTTGATGTAGGTTATTATTATATCCTTAAACGTATTTCGATCGGCACACACCAAGACCATAGACGCTACTGGTTTTTAATCTTTCAGAGCTATTAAAACACAAATATAAGGCGTGATTTATGACCTCCCATCGTAGACACACCTGCCAGCATCGATGTCCAACTCGATTGGCCCAGACGAATCGGGTGTACAATAGACAGCTGCCACTCGAGTCCACGTTGACTATCGGCTCTTTTGATCTACCGTTTGCCGACGGAAAATGTTTACGAGTAGTACAGATTATTTTTCGTTCTGTTTCTTCGCATATACGCTAGTGTTAGCGAAGTGAGTTTTCATTTGCTCCCTATAGAAACAGCTTCTGCAATTGATATTGGATGGACTATACTTTCCATCAACACTGAAAATTTCTACAATTATACCAGTTCAGAAAATTCCAAATACAAATAAGATTGAAGAACATCGACCGATTGATACGCTACCTTGTCTAGAAAAAATATTGGAATTATGTACCTATAACCAACTAATGGGGTTTTTAGATGAACAAAAATTGCTATCTCTAAATCAGGGTTTAGGCACGGGTATTCTTGTGAAACCGCCCTGCAAAAAGTCATGAATGATTTCAAATATTCAATTGATGCATGAAAATCTATTGTTGTAGTATTTCTAGATCTACGTGCATTTGAGGTAGTGAATAGAAATATACTATTAAAAAAACTCAGCATCTACTTTGGTATTCGTGAGAATACGTTACGGTAGTTTGAATCATATCTCACTCGTAGACAACAACAAACCAAAAACCAAAGTCAATAAAGACAAATTAAATAAAAAGAACAACAATAGTGGAATCCCACAGGGTAGACTAATGGGTCCCATGCTTTTTATCTGTTTTGTGAATAACCTACTATATCAGGAAGAGGGTAAATGCAACACACATCTATTTACAGATGATACAGTTGTATCTATTTCAGGTGAAAACATTAACACATTAATTAATGAAATGAACAAAACTCTTATCACGATTCAAAATTGGTGCACTAATGATAAATTGGTAGCCAACCCACAGAAATCAAAATATATGATATTGAAAAGTAAAAAACATCTGAACCAACGAATCATCAATAATGTTCAATAAAACAATTATGATTTAGAACAAGTTAGCAACATAAAATATTTGGGCATAATCATAGATGAAAAACTCAACTTCAGTGAACATGTCGATTATATATCTGAAAAAAAATCCAAGAAAATTGGATTTTTGTATAGAATCAGTAAATATTTAAGTCAACCCACAAAACATCTCATATATAAATGTATCATCAAGACACATTTCAAATATTGTTCTTCAATTCTGTTCACCTGCCAAGAGGATGAAATGAATAAATTACAAATTCTACAAAATAGAGGTATGCGTTTACTACTAGGATGTGATAGATACGTGAGAATATCCTATATGCAAGAACAACTAGACTGGCTATGTGTCAGAAAATATGTGATTCTTAAAACATTAATGTTCATTTATGAACTACCAAACAATTAGCTCCCAGAATACTTATCTGCAAACTTACAATTTAGGCATAACATACATAATTACAACACTCGACAAAAGAACCATATACACATAGTTCCAACAAACTTAGTGAGCACAAAAAAAAGGATTTTTGACGCAGGAATAGGTATATATAATAATCTCCCACAAACAATCAAATCTTCGATAACAATGCATTTATTCAAACAAAATTTAATAACCTACCCCAAAACATGTATACACGCTGCATATTTGTTTTTCCCATTATAATTTATATAGAAACCAGAAATGGATTTTCTCTGCTACTACTACTACTTTAGTCTTTTAGTTTCAAGTTTTAAGTTATAGGAAAGTATTTTTATTTTTCAATTTCTATTCCCATGATGTAGTATTTATATAATGAATGGATATTATTATTAATATATACACTCGTCATTCACGGGTGTGCAAGAGGTTATCCAAATCTATTCAACATTGGTTCACAGAACTCCATTCTGCGATCTGGATCGTCTTCGTTTAGTTCCTGTACCACTTGTGCCATTTTAGTTTTTTTAAATATTCACGAACAGTTGTTTGACTGATGTGATTTTCGGTTGCAACAACTCTAGTAGCCTTATGAGGGTCTTCAACCATCGACAAAAAAATGTCAGTTTTGTTTGCTCTGGAATAGCAGGGCGGCCACTTTTTGGGAGTTCTCGTACATGTCCACTTTCCTCAAATTTATGAATAATTTTGAATACAGTACCACGTGCTATAGGAGTCCTGTCTTCATACTTGTTATTAAATATTACACATACCCCTTCGTGTGTTCGTGTCCTACAAATAATGTCGCAAATAAAACATACTCAAATTTCATAATATTATGGTATTACCTGTCACCACATCCGTTTAGTATTACAATTCCAATTCTTTGACGCTCTGTTAAATGTACCATTGTATTTTACTCTGATTTTTATCGCTGGTAAGCCTATTTTCAAAAAACTATCACGACGTACCTACTGACAGTAAATCACGACTAAGATGTCTAAAAACATGGTGTATTC
The DNA here is from genome assembly GCA_018342105.1 of Gonioctena quinquepunctata. Taxonomy (NCBI): domain Eukaryota; kingdom Metazoa; phylum Arthropoda; class Insecta; order Coleoptera; family Chrysomelidae; genus Gonioctena; species Gonioctena quinquepunctata. The sequence goes on from JAFIRS010005074.1 coordinate 23,672, forward strand.
ACTTATACCTGTAAAATATTGGGACAAACTGGGGGACAACAGCCCACTTGATAAAGGGAGTTATCTAAAGTTTCAGATGGCGCCGACGTCGTTTCTTGTCATAATTCAGTAAACTGCAATTTCATACCACACAGGGTGTTTTTGTGATTTGTGTCTCCTGATCCGTTCTGTGATTGTGCTTTTGTCGCCTTTGTCGTCAATTCGTTGTGAAATATTTTGAGATTGATCGATCGATGTAACATATTTTAGAACAAACTATTCCATGTACTTATGTCAGTGTTATCAGGGTTATCATATATTGTCAGTATTATATATATATAATAACCCTGAGTGTTATATAGAATTTTCGAGAGGGTTCCGAAATAATTGTAATTATGAACCGTACCAATTTATTTTGTATGGTTAATTTTCTATTGATACAGCTCCACCGAGTTGGTACTTATGTATTTCTGTCCCTGTTTGCTCGTGATAAAAATCTTATTATGGAGCGGATAATGATTTTATGAAGTGCTGTACATTACATACAATTACTTAATTGAGCTTTCAAACCAATTAAAGTACGGGAGATGCAATCTCTTTCGTTTTCTGACAAATCTATATTCTAGTCTGAAGGAAGTGTTTTGCGACATATCTAAAGCTTTTGACTGTTACGTAAGCTTCATCTCTACAGCTTCAGAGGACGAAGCCTCAATTGGTTCAAATACTTTCTGAGTGAAAGAACCTCTCAGCTTTTTGACAAATTAAGAGGTGTTCACTATTTTGGCAGACAACCCGACTATCTTATCGCAAGAACTCAAATTACCTTCATATAGCGGTGTAAAAATAGCTTAAAATCATGCATTATTTTGGAATCCTGGAGGACTCCATGGATTTCCCTAAAACCGTCTGATATTACTTAGAAATTGCTTGCAGAAAAAAGTTATAAACTTATATTCGTGCCCTGCTTGTTATTAATTGTTTAAACAATGAAAAACAATTTTGTTAGGAACATTTTAGGCAAATTGATGCTATAGGGGTTTTTGAGGTCGCTGAACCAGAATATGACATGGAAAAAACGACGGCGTGGCCAGTCGTAAAGGTAGATTTCATGAATGATAATTTACAGCTACCTATTTGTTATTTATGTGTACATCTAAGAGAAAAAAAAATCGGGTAAAATTTGTGAGATAGTGAAGCTCTATCAAACGACTTATAGTTTGCCGATATTGGGTATGGAAATGAAATATTGCGAAGTTTTTCAACAGCTGCACTTCAGAGTCGCCGCCTCACATTTTTTCCGCACGTTAGCAAAAAAATTCTGCAGCTTAGTTTTTATTTTAAAGTAAAATTTTATCTGCCTTTTTCATGTCAATTTTTCCATTTTTGCGAGTGGCACCATTATTTATTCATTTTTTTTAAATAATCAATATACAATGTAATTCGGCAACTTATTTGTAAAATAATTAATTAGGCCCATACTTTATGGTTGGTAACTTTTCATATGTTGTTCCTTTTATCATCACTAATGTACAGTAAAAAGTTCCCGCAGTCCCCTAACTTTCTGAAGCTAAAATCTAATATTATTCCGCTACTAGTAAAATGACTCGTATATGTATAAATTGATTTGAATCTTCTCTGAACTTTTGCCCATTGGAATAATGTTTTTTTCAACTTGTGATTGTAATGTATCTAGGAATTAGCCAGTCAAATAATTCTATTATTACTTTTATATTTATTTTTTATATTATATATATATTTTGTATAAAATGTTCCCCATGAGATGAGTCTTCTGACTAAATGTATTGGAAAATTCCAGATATAGTGGATATTTTCTTCCAAAGAGCTATGGGATCCTATGGGACGGTTCGGAATTCACTAGCCAAAATCAATATATCTTCATAGAATGGAAGGTCCACGCTTCCTTTCGAAATTCATGTGTTTATTGAAAAGTGATAATCATCCTAATCTTAGTCATTAGCCTTATCGATCTTGGGAGTGGGGCTTGTTCTTCCGAATAACTGCTTGGTTTAGATCGCCGTCCTCCGATTATCTCATGCGGGGTGTTACTGAAGAATAAAAGGAAAGCATTTAGATTATTTTTCCCCCCTCATATTCATTAGTAGGACTCACCTTTTCCGGCGAAGTCATTCTAAGCCTAGCAGCCTAGACTGTCGCACACCAGGATTCATCGATTTCTCAACTTCATCAACAGATTTTATGATATCTACAATGAACTCTCTGATTTTGTTCATGTCAGAAGGTTGTTAGAGAGGTAATAGTCCGGCAGAGATGGGCAGTGAATGGCTTGGTAATAGTTTGTATCGGAAAGTTTAATGGAACAATGTCATCGTGGACATTTTCCAATCCCCTCAATTTTCATGTTAATTCATCATCTAGAGACATCAGTCCACTCTCCTACCTTTTCTCATTCCTTCGTGGAAGTTTTCATGATCCGAAAAAGGCCATTCGAGAAGAAATCACTTTGAAAAAATCTCCAGGTAGACCTCAAAAAAAATCTGATTTTTGACAGACAGATGTAAACATTGTAGTAAGTTTCGAGGATTTCATCTCATTTTCGCGCCAACTGTTCTGAGAGGGATATTGTTCGTAGCACTATAATCTTTGTAAACGATCAATTCACAATTTTTTGCATGAAGTAATGTTGACAGAAAAAGAAAATTTCATAGGTTTGAAGTTTGAAATTTTGCGTGACACAAACAACAAACAATCCTTAACCGCGCCATCTACTTATGAAGTTCTAAGCAGAATTTAACGTTTTTCATTTGTTGTCCCCCAAAAATTCTAAACAAAATCGAATCAGTGAATACACCAGGGTTTTTAGGCATCTCAATCACGACGTACCTACTGACAGTAAAACCTACTTGATTTACCGAAAGAAACCGATATTCATATCATGTTTATCAGTACAGAAACAGCAAAGACTTTCTGAAAACTTTAACAAATACCAAGTGGCCCATTTTATTTTATCTTTATGTTGATATCAACGGTTGCAATAAAAATATTTTTCCTAATTTCTTGAAATTAATGGTCAATATTGGCCATTAACAGTTTGTATGCTGCATCGGCAATAAAAAACAGTAACAGAAAATTGTAAAATATACGGGTTGTCCCATTTAAAAATAAATAAATTGTTCGTATATCTCAAAAACTGTACATTTGGCAACGTCGAAAATATAAAATTTAAAATCGCTGGTCCATCTAATATACAAAACCAAAATTTTGTTATCGTATCTTACGTGTCAAAGATATCTTCATGTTTCCATACTTTAGGCGCGCACTGTATACATATATAGATCTTGTATATTCATTTTCTGTGTTGTTTCAATCTCATAACTTTTTTATTTTCAGGATATTCATTGTCATCAGGATATTTTCATGAAGGGAACTTTCTATATGCCACAGGCAGCCCTAGAGGAAACATCTACTTGGGAAAGGTATCGAATAATTTTTTTAATCTAGCAATTGTCGAAAAAAAAATATCCAATATCCTGATATAAATAAGTAATTATACCTGTAATTCTGTGTGTGTGCGCCCATACCCTTTTTATATAAATATCAGGACCCAGCTCCGCACACCTGGGAGTATCTACACTACGGGATGGATACCAACTTGTACATTCCGTCAAACTATTCCGTTTCCATTTAGACACTATTATCCTAGATATATTCCTTTTTTCATGTAGACCCGACAATGATGTTTAATACTCACTCAGTTTTACTTGTGTGGAGATCCAACAATTCGTCTTTATTCCCAAACCGTGAGAGGACTCGATGACTTCGTCAAAGGTGTTCAAGGAATTCATAATTGCTTCATGGTGGGTCTTACGAAAACTATTATTGAGTTCCAAAATAATTACCATATCATGAAAAAACCGTTGTTGAAGTCGATAATAAGGTATATTCTGATTGTCATAATATTTTGACAAAAACGGAGGACATATTTGATTTTAGATAGTTGGAATATATAAGAAATTTATCTGTAGTGGTTTGCGGAAAAAATATCTTGCAAACCATTCAAAATAAGAGAACCAAATTCGTGAAGTAGGTATGTGCAAGTCGAGTATTAATTTCCGGACTTCCCGTTAGTGGAAATATGTTGGAAATTGTGAGTGCGAAATGGACATCATGGTATTGGTAATTGAAGAGGGTGGCACTATGACCTATTCTGTCCCTTCTCTTTCTGTTATAGCATAATGCAAACAATGCAGATGCCACTCTACTTACGTTCATTATTTCCGTAACATTTTTTTCTTGAGTCATTGAATTAATTGAAATCAGTTCGTTTACTAATCTCAAATTCATTTTCATATGAAATTTGTCTTCTTCAATACGAGAACCGTACAATCTATGAGAACCGTATATCTCAAATTCTAAGTACATTATATAACTTTTTAAACTCACCATATGTTGTCTTAGGAATCTTTCTCACTAAGACATGTGGGGATTGCCTGAATTTTTGATATTTTTTAGAGGAAGTCTTCCTGATTAAAAGTTACTATTGCGCTAAAGTCCAATAACCATTGGTTTCGGAAATATTTGTCAATTATACTAGATTATCCCGTGTTCGATCCCTTTTTACACGACTGCGCGACGCTAAGGATGGTACTATGTTTATCAGCCTATGTATGTATGTATGTTCCTTTGTGGCGCTCTAGAGACGAAACGCGTGGGCCGATTTTAATGATTCTTACGTCAATCGAATTGTCTTAATCTTGCGAGTGTCAATAAAGTAACTCAAATTCAATATGGAGATAACCAGCTGCCATATTGTGAATAAGTAAGGGTGGTATCCAAGGAACTTGGAATACCTATGGCAAGGGTGACCTACTTTCCTTTGGTGGAATCTCACCTAAGATATAGGATAGACTTCTGGAGTTACTGCACTAAAACATGAATTCAACTCCATCTTTGTCATCCATAAACGAGCAATCAGATTTATGTCTCGAGCCGGTCACTCCGCCCACTGCAAACCCTTATTCCTGAAACACAAGAATCTTACTCAGACCTCCTTATTCATACTAGAAACTACGTGCCTGATGCACAAATATCATGCGAATACATATAACACAGAACCTCAAGTTATAACTCACAATACACGAAAGGTGGCAAAACAAAATCTAGCGCTCCCCATACCCAGAACAGAGCAAACAAAAATTTCAATGATGTACGAAAGCGAAAGAATCTACAATTAACTACCTAGTACTTTGGAAAAAATTCAAATATCGCATCTTTTTCGGAAGAAAGTCAAAACAGTACTGCTATTCAAGGCATACTACGACATACAGGAGTTCTTTGACGATAGTCAATTCTAGAGTCTAAGTTATATGCTTGTCACGTCAAAACCTTCTATGTATATTCTGTGTATACCGTCTCATTTATATTTTGTATACCATCTTATTTATATTTTGTATACAGTCTTATTACACGCTTTATATTAGCTTCACTTGTATGTTTGTTTGTAACCGACTCCTTTGGGCGCGATTTTGACCCACTTCCAGACGTCCGAATGATTTGAAATTTGGCGGGTGTACATAATTCCGGTGACAATGCATTAAGAAATTTGTGTGAAGAAAAAACAAAATGGCGGCTCCAATATGGCGTACGAGTTTTGTGATTATGGTCCGATTCGCTTCAAAATTGGTATCTGAGGGTTTTCGTGGTCGGAGATTATGATTCTTTTGTCAAAATTGAAAAATTCAAGATGGCGGCTCCAAAATGGTGGACGAGTTTTGTGATTATGGTCTGATTCTATTCAAAATTGGTATGTGGGGGTTTTTGGGGTCGAATATTATGATTCTTCTGTGAAAATGGAATATTCAAGATGGCGGCTTTAAAATGGCGGCCGAGTGTTGTGATTATGGTCAGATTCTATTCAAAATTGGTATGTGGGGGTTTTTGGGGTCGAATATTATGATTCTTTTGTAAAAATTTGAAAATTCAAGATGGCGGCTTTGAAATGGCGGCCGAGTTTTGTGATTATGGTCTGATTCTATTCAACATTGGTATGTGGGGGTTTTTGGGGTCGGAGATTATGATTACCTAATTTAATAAGATTATTCCATTTTTTTATTTGCAAAAAAATAATAAAAATAATAGTTTAAAAAAAACTAAAAAAACACGCTTTTATAAATAAACCACACTAAAAAGTAGGAAATAAATAATAGTTTAAAACTAAAAACACGCTTTTATAGAAAACCAGACTAAAAAAATAGAAAATAAGAAAAAAATGTATTTTATTTAAAAAAAAGCGTGGGGTGCATGGTATCAATAATTATATAGTACATTACACACCGAGGCGATACCATGCACCCCACGCTTTTTTCAAAATAAAATACATTTTTTTCTTATTTTCTATTTTTTTAGTCTGGTTTTCTATAAAAGCGTGTTTTTTAGTTTTTTCAAACTATTATTTATTTATATTATATTTTATATTTTGTATACCATCTCAATTATATAATAATCTAGTTTTAGTACTCTTTGTCAATAAGATATATTCTGTTCTTCGACAATAAAGTATATTTGATGATGATGATGATGACAGTAATAATCAAAATTCAATATGGCGACAACCAGACGCCATATTGTGATAAAATTCAATATGGCGACATCCAGACGCCATATTGTGAAAAAGTTACAACAGCGTATATCTTGGTACATCAGTAATTGGTTAATTTGCTCGTTAGTTGATTCAATTCGGTTTCAGTTACTATTACGTTTTCGTTACATTTTTAATACACTATCACTTAAAATTTTCAATAGGAATTCAATTAAGTACACTCAAGCTCGGCTATAACGAACGGCTTAATGACTTTGGACTATTACCGTCTTATAATCCTAACTAAAAAGTGTAAATTAAAAAAAGTTAATTTAAAAAATAAGAAAATCCGACTGTGTAAAAGTGAACTTTGATAAAGATGGAAAATAATATATCTTCGTGAGATTGTTTACAGTATTGAGTTCAATAGTTAACCTCTTAAAAGATAACTTTCTGACAATATTTTCTGATCATCTTGTTTCCATCTCTTTTAAAGTTAACTTTTTACGTAATCGGGTTTTTAGATTTTTAAATTAACTTTTTTTATTTATTGTTTTTCAGGTTGTTTTTTATTTTGAAGTTAGTTGAAGAGAAGACGAGAGAGTTGAGGTTTCCAACTAACTATAAAAAACAAACATAACCTAAAAAATCTGAAGAAGATGCCTTCCACTGCGTGAGATTGTTTACAGTATTGAGTTTAATAGTAAACCTGTTAAAAGATAACTTTCTGACAATATTTTCTGGTCATCTTGTTTCCATCTTTTTTAAAGTTCACTTTTTACGCAGTCGGGTTTTTGGATTTTTAAACTTTATTTATTTATTGTTTTTCAGGTTGTTTTCTATGTTGAAGTAAGTTGAAGAGAGTTGAGGTTTCCAACTAACTATAAAAAACAAACGTAACCTAAAAAATCTAATGCAACCCAACCCGGAGCCAAACCAAACCTCAACTCCCTCTTTTTCAACTAGGTTTAAAACAAAAAACAACCTAAGAAATGAAATATTTTTTTTTGTCACCGATAGGGATTGAACACGGGATATTCCAGTATAATTTGCAAATATCTCCGAAACTATTGGTTATTGGACTTAAGCGCAATGGTAACTTTTAATCAGGAAGACTTCCTCTGAACAATATAAAAAATTCAGGCAATTCCCACATAGATTACTTTTCCAGAAGGTTTGAGCAAGGTCCATTATATTTTATTTTTTCATTTTATGACTATTGGAATAATTCTATTGTTCTTACATCTACTCCTTCATAAACATTCCGCAACATTAAATATTTCTTCGTCTCGAAATTTCAGGTGCATTTTAATAGAAATACATACTACCTATTGGTCCCGTCATCACAACAAGACTTTCAATGAATTTTGATATATATATATATATATATATATATAGGGTGTAATCTAACCTCTATAATCTATAGGGTGTGATCTAACCTCTTGCACACCCGTGAGTGACCAGTGTATAATGCCATTTCATAACAAATTACAGTGGTTGAAAATTAAAAAAAAAAAACATGTTTTGTTCTTTGTTAAATTTGACAACATTTTGGCCACCACCAGCCTAATTTCAGGTGACCTACTAAGAGGAAAATTGTTAAAATTTTACTATTAACTATAATTTTATATACATTATTTAACTGTTCAGAGGTAGGATACTTTTATTTTATTCTAGTTTTGATAACCATAAAAATAAATATTAAGGTACATTACTTGTATTCTTTAAATTTGTGTAGTTGTAGAAAAAGTATAGTGTGCAACATGTGGGGAAAGTACTTCTTCTCACTCGTGAACTTCCACACTCGTGAGAAAAGTTGAACTTTCCCCACTTGTTGCACAATATACTATTTCTAAATTATATTAAGATTGAAACCCAAGTAATTACTGTCTATATCATTGGGTATTGGTTATACTTCTTCCTTTTGATTTGAGTCAGATTACTTAGAAATATTCAGAAGAATTCAGGGAAAAAAGTTTGAGGTTTATACAAAAATGTAATTTATGTTTTTTTTTAAGCCAGATTACATAAAAGTATTAAAAGCGTTCAGAGAGATTTGAACCCTTCTCCAATGTATGATTGTAGAGTTTGAGGTTTATAGAAAAATAAAAATGCTGTTTGTGTTTTCCAGTAAATAAATGTAAACATTTTTCCTTTGACTTTTTCAGAATCAATAATTAAATTCTGAAATCTACCTTTCCGACTCATTTCCTTCTGGCCTCGCGTCTTCAACAACGACATTGAAGGAGATCGACAAAGTTTTTGGACCAGCGAATATGAATCATTCTTAATGGTTCAATAAATGCATAAAGTTCAATATTTTTTAATCACATTTGAGTTTCAGGATAAATTACAAATTGAATATTTTTTCTAGGTTATTTTATTCGAATTCGATGAAGAGAGGTCACTCATCGAAAGGGAGGTACTGAATGGAAAATATTTTGGAGAGTATTTCGGGGCTAGCCTTGGTTCAGGGAGAATAAATGGAGACAATCTGGATGACTTGATAGTTGGAGCACCCTTCAATAAAGGACATTCATACAACGAAGGAAAAGTTTACATATTTTTGGGTGGAAAGGTGAGGTTTTAGGAGTATATTTATAAATTCCAAAATGATGTCTCCATGCCGAGAAATTGATGGCTACACAAGATTTGAAAACTTTTCTGACTAACGTGATCTTCAATATTTCATTATTCCTTAATGGATGATAGTTCATAATAATTGTGAACAAATGCCATTAGATACTTTGTTCCAGAGTTGTAGATCGCCCACTAGGAGGTTTCATTAATAATGAAGATGGAAACATTCCCACCCACAGAAATATCGAGCGAATATTTTCTAGAAATTGAAAAATCTACGACAAAAAAATAAATATGTGATTTGAAGTGATTTTGGATAATAAATTAGAGCCATGTAGGAGAATTGTTTTTTTTATGAAGCCGGATAACATCCTTTATGAACACCTCTCGGTAGTGTGGGATCCCTTAGTATTTGCGCCTGCGCTTCCTATGTACCCACTAAAAACTCGGTGGCCTCCGATAACACTTGGGCCATTTGGCCTATTGTATTCTACCTATTGTTGCCTCTCACAGTACCAAATCCAGCAATTTTGTGTCTTGTTCAAAACTAACAGTTCTGTTCTATTTTATGTGGCAAGGGTCTTCTATATATTTTTTCTCGTGTCTCTTTCCTGGAATATTTGCAGCAGTATTTGTGTTTTACGTGGATCCAGTCATCTAGACGCTGGTGCTGTACACTTATGTCGGTCCTGGACAGGGTTCGTTTTTACACGTTTTATATTAGCTTCACTTGTATGTTTGTTTGTTTGTTTGTTTGTAACCGACTCCTTTGGGCGCGATTTTGATCCACTTCCAGACGTCCGAATGATTTGAAATTTGGCAGGTGTACATAATTCCGGTGACAATGCATTAAGAAATTTTTGTGTGAAGAAAAAACAAAATGGCGGCTCCAATATGGCGTATGAGTTTTGTGATTATGGTCCGATTCGCTTCAAAATTGGTATCCAAAAGTTTTTGTGGTTGGAGATTATGATTCTTTCGTCAAAATTGAAAAATTCAAGATGGCGGCTCCAAAATGGTGGACGAATTTTGTGATTATGGTCCGATTATGGTCCGATTCTATTCAAAATTGGTATGTGGAGGTTTTTGGGGTCAAATATTATGATTCTCTTGTAAAAATTTGAAAATTCAAGATGACGGCTTTAAAATGGCGGCCGAGTTTTGTGATTATCGTCCGATTCTATTCAAAATTGGTATGTGGGGGTTTTTGGGGTCGAATATTATGATTCTTTTGTAAACATTGGAAAATTTAAGATGGCGGCCGAGTTTTGTGATTATGGTCTGATTCTAAATAAAATTGGTATGTGGGGGTTTTTGAGGTCGAATATTATAATTTTTTTGTAAAAATTAGAAAATTCAAGATGGTGGCTTCGAAATGGCGGCCGAGTTTTGTGATTATGGTCTGATTCTATTCAAAATTGGTATGTGGGGGTTTTTGAAGTCGAATATTATGATTCTTTTGTAAAAATTGAAAATTCAAGATGGCGGCTTTAAAATGGCGGCAGAGTTTTGTGATTATGGTCTGATTCTATTCAAAATTGGTATGTGGGGATTTTTGGGGTCGAATATCATGATTCTTTGTGAAAATTGAAAAATTCAAGATAGCGGCTTCAAAATGGCGGCCGAGTTTTGTGATTATGGTCTGATTCTATTCAAAATTGGTATGTGGGGGTTTTTGGGGTCGAATATTATGATTCTTTTGTGAAAATTGGAAAAATTCAAGATGAGGCTTTAAAATGGCGGCCGAATTTTGTGATTATGGTCTGATTCTATTCAAAATTGGTATGTAGGGGTTTTTGGGGTCGAATATTATGATTCTTTTGTGAAAATTGCAAATTAAAATTGGTACGGGGGGGTTTTTGGGGTCGGAGATTATGATTTTGGTTTTAAAATTGGGGGGGTTTTTGGGGTCTAATTTGATAAGATTATTCCATTTTTCAATTTGCAAAAAAATTAAAATAATACTTTAAAAAAAAATTAAAAAAACACGCTTTTATAAATAAACCACATTAAAAAGTAGGAAATGAATAATAGCTTGAAAAAACTAAACAACACGCTTTGATAGAAAACCAGATTAAAAAATAGAAAATGAGAAAAAAAATTATTTTATTTAAAAAGAAGCGTGGGGTGCATGTTATCAATAATTATATAGTACATTACACACCGAGGCGATACCATGCACCCCACGCTTTTTTTTGAATAAAATACATTTTTTTCTTATTTTCTATTTTTTCAGTCTGGTTTTCTATTAAAGTTTCTTGGTTTTTTCAAACTATTATTTATTCGATCCTATTTTGGCGAGTTCGTCGACTTTTTCGTTACCTGCAAATCCCTAATGTCATGGAACGCAAGCAGCTTGACTATTTCGTTCTGTCAGTGTTATCAGTCCCTCTTTGCAAGTCTATACCAGTTGGCTATTCCATCCAGTTCTGTCTGGTATATATACCCTGAATGATATGTCGAAGGAGAATCGTTTCGTAATGTGATCTCATCTCACGATACTCATGTGTTCTGAAACCACACCAAAAAACCTATTAGAAGTTCTTAGAGAAACTGCCCCGCACATACCCTTCAAATGCGAACCTCTCCATGAAAATGAAAAAACATGTTCCATGATTGTAACATTTCCGATTGCCTACGTCCGAGAAGTATACGACCCGAAATATGGCCCGATGGTACAATGGTAAACAGATACAGACTTCAGAAGAATACAAATTTTCAACAAGAAGCCTTGCAGCGAAACCAAACATAAGAGAATCTAAACAGGATTTTCCAAATTCCAATTACTTCCTAAAAATTATTCACCTTGATATACAATGCATAAATAATAAATTGAATATCATAGATGCATTCCTAGCAGAGCATAATAGTCTACTCGACAAGTTGAAAATGGTCTAAAATATAGATACTGCTCTTGAAATTATGTGTGATAGCTCATTGGATCCGGAATAACGCCAAAATGTGCCAAAAGCGTGTATTAGCACATAAAAAATTTCAAAAGTTATAAACAATTGAAGATGAAAAAAAAATGGATTTCGTTTTTTGCCAATATTTCATAAATTATTGATATTTGAGAAATTTCAAGCAAAGATTCTGAGAGAGGAGGCAATTTCATTTCCAATAAAAAACTCCAAGTTCCCGAAAGTCTATCTCCATTATTTATAATTTTAATTTGACGCTGAAAATGGGTCTCCGAGCAACATTTTTAGGTTGCGCGCGCGGCGTCAAAAGCGAGTACGACACATTAATTAATTTATTTAAGGTATTAAATATTTTTTTGTAAATTTGAAAAAATTATGGTGTATTCGGAACACTATAAATAATTTATTTCCTTTGGGAATTTCACTTAAAGTTGATTTTTCAACAAGTTAAACGATTGTTAACTAACAAAATTTTCTCGAACTTCTGTCTTGATTGTAAATGAAAAAAAATGTTTGAATAATTGTCGTAAAAATTTTTCGCTTCGTAGAGCCTTTCTTATATACATACTTAACAAGATCACGCCATAAAAGTTGGAAAAATATTCATACTTTGTTTATAATAATTTTTGTACTTGAACAAAAACAAAAAAATCCAAGTAATGTTGTTAAAAAAAATTGTTTTTTCTTAATCATCATATGAGATGAATGATGAAGATGATGAAGATATAAATTGATTTGAAAAAAAACCGCCATTTGTTCATAAATTTTTTATAAACAAATTGATTATTCCAATATTTTTGAAAATCGTTTTTTTCTTATTATTACTTTTACAATAAATTTTTTAATTTTTTAATCTTTTTTTATAGTTTATTTTTAAATAACTTGTTAAAAATTTTTTTTTTCTTAAAATCATAATTGACAGTCCTCTATGAAGTAACAGATTTTTTTTATCAACAATTCCATTGTTTATTAACTTACCAATTTGTTATAATCAAATTTTTAACTTTGTTAGATTTTTTTTCTGAAACTTCTGAAATTTACAAAAACACATATATAACAAAGTATAGAGAAAAAAATTGTTATATATGGTTTTTTTGTAAATTTTTTAATTTGAAAAAAATAAAAAGAAAAATTTTTTAAAATTATTATTTTTTGTTACTTCATAGAGGACTGTCAATTATGATTTTTGGGAGAAAAAATTCTTAACTAATTATTCAAACAATAGAAATATAAAAAAAACTATTATAAACAATAAAAAATTGTTATTAGGATTTTTTTTTTCAAAAATCATAATATTTATAATATGATGAAGTTGTGAGAAAAAATATTCCAAAAATATTGAAATAATCAATTTGTTTATAAAAAATTTATCAACAAATAGCGGGAAATTTTTTTTTGCAAATCAATTTATATCTTGTATTAATAAAAAAACGATAATATGATAATTGAGCGAAACTAATTTTTTTTAACAACATTACTTGGATGTTTTTGTTTTTGTTCAAGTACAAAAATTATTATAAACAAAGTATGAATATTTTTTCAACTTTTATGGCGTGATCTTGTTAAGTATGTATATGAGAAAGGCTCTACGAAGCGAAAACTTTTTACGACAATTATTTTAAAAAAAATTTTCATTTACAATTAAGACACAAGTTCGAGAAAATTTTGTTAGTTATTTATAACAATCGTTTAACTTGTTGAAAAATTAACTTTTAGTAAAATATCCAGCGGGAATAAATTATCTATAGTGTTCCGAATACACCATAATTGTTTCAAATTTACAAAAAATATTTAATACCTTAAATTAATTAATTAATGTGTCGTACTCGCTTTTGACGCCGCGCGCGCAACCTAAAAATGTCGCTCGGAAACCCATTTTCAGCGTTAAATTAAAATTATAAATAATGGAGATAGAGTTCCGGGAGCTGTGAGTTTTTTATATCTTAAATATCAATAGTTTATGAAATATTGGCAAAAAACGAAATGCCATATTTTTTTCATCTTCAATTGTTTATAACTTTTGAAATTTTTTATGTGCTGATACACGCTTCTGGCACTTTTTCTAGGCGTTATTTCGGATCCAATGAGCTATCACACATAATTTTAAGAGCAGTATCTCTATTTTAGACCATTTTCAACTTGTCGAGTAGACTATAACCCCGATTTCTTCCTACTCTCTGAACACTGGCAAACAAATGAAAACATCAATAACATAAAAGTAGCCATAAGTTTCTGTAAAAAAAATGCCATGGAGGTGTTGTTATATTCGGTAGGTCAAAATGTCTAAAATTTTGCAAAGAAATAAAACTAGTTGAAAGTTTATCTCTCGAATTAGATATTGAATGCAGCGCAGTCTCAGTAAACAGTGAAGTCTGCATTATGGTCATATATCGATCCACAAATGGAAATTTGGACACATTCTTTATAAATTTCTGCAGAATTCTCGATATCCTAAGCAGTACCTACAAACAAATAGGTATTTGTGGAGATCTTAACATAAATTATCTGCAACCAAGCCTATCCAAAAACATATTGTGTGATATTCTCGAGTCCCATAACCTCGAATCACTTGTAACGTAATCCACCCGCATTGCAAATATAAGAGGAAAAATAAGTGCTTCAGCAATCGATTATATTATTACGAATTCAAAAAATGACATAGCATTTGAAATAAAATGCTTAGGCACCCCTAACCTAAATGAATCTTTCGAATTATTCTGGGAACATTTTTCATTTGCATTCGAAGCTTCCTTCCCAAAAGCTTTGATAAAGTCAATTTTTTTTACAGAAATTGAATACCCTACGGAAAAAATATCCAAATGATATCGATCTTCAAACTGAATACAAACATTCCAAAAAATCCTACAACCAACGCGTTATGAAGGCAACACAATATTACTAAACAAATCTTATAGAAAACTCTAACAACAAAACAAAGCCATCTGAGACATAGTAAATTCATGCCTAGACAAGAAAAAATCATCAGAAAACATTGAACTCAACCACAGGGGGAACAAATTTCAAATGAAAGAGGTATAGCTAATATGTTTGGACACTTCTTCGTGTCGGTTGTGGGTGACCAACTTGAAAATCACTTTAATGAAAAATTACCTACAATTTGCACAAAATCTCGTACCCATCTCACTAATTCATTTTTCTTTGAACCTCTCACTGCTACCGAGATAAAAGAAATAATACGAGACTAGAAAAACAAGAAATCTACCGGAAAATATGAAGTTCCCGTTTATCTCCTAAAAAAGTGTGCTCCAGACATAGCACCATACCTAGCATTCATTCTGAATGAATCTGTTGAAATAGGACAACTTCCAACCCTCCCAAAGATATCACTAGTATTACCTATTTACAAAAAAGGAGAGAGACTGTCACTCATGAATTACAGACCCGTCGCGCTCTTGAGTATTCTGTCCAAAGTCCTGGAAAAAGGTATATCCAAAAGAATAAGTAGTTTCTAGATAGGTTTAATATACTGAATAAAAAACAACATGGATTCAGGAGAGGGCACTCTACTGAGACGGCGACAATTGATTTTATACAAATAATAAATGAAAAATTAGAAAAACAACAATTCATTATTGGACTGTTCTTTGACCTGTCACGTGCATTTGATACACTAAATTTCGATTTAATTCTAATTAAAATAAATGCATTCGTTCATTTCTAGAAGGGCGTAAGCTGACTTCTGAGGAATTCTTAATTGACTCTGGTATCCCCCAGGGGAGCGTTCTTGGCCCTCTAATATTTTTACTATTCATCAATGACCTCCCCAATTACATAACAGACGGTGATGTATACCGTGTGTAACAGGATCATGGTACACCCTCCGTATCTCCTTTAGTTTTGAAGGTAATTGATTGAAATTTATATCCCATATACATAATAAGCGGCACTTTTTAACCTACAAATGTTTTTTTTTTCACTTTCGGTTTCGCCGGAAGTGATACCAACTTTCGATTTTTGAATAGAACGCCCTGTATATTATTACATTTCTGAATTCTGCATAATTTTCTGAATCCAATGTTACCACATAAGTGACATTTCAAACGTCAATATTTTTGATAAATCAATTTTTAGTTTTCCATTTAAGTGTGCCATGATGGTTCCGATTTATTCCAATTCACCCGTCTAATGCTAGAAAAATTGAAATCCCGTCAAAAATACTATATTTTTATGAGCAAATAAAGTTCATCGTAATCGATTTTGGGGTAAAACTAAATTTTTTCAAATGGAACCATATTGGTACCGTGGTACCATTTATTAGTACTATTAATAAGGAATTTATTCGTACCTGCTAATAAAATGTGTGATAAATACAATCAAAATTACAGCTAAATGAAAATAAGATAATACAATGACTTTGTTCTAATTTAATGCTAAGAAGTTACTAAGGTGGCTTTGAAATACAAAAAATGAACACAAAACATTACTACAATTGTTCGAAATGCTATCCATTAACGTCAATGCACTTCTGAACTCACATAGCTTCGAATGCCTGTTGAAGGTAATCAGTTACTAAGGAGGCTTCGAAAACAATGAAATTATTTATTCAGATTGTCAAATAAATAGGTATTGGTTTATCGGTGTTTTTATTGTGTATTGGAAAAGTCTTTACATTTGTTGTTATTTTTATCCAAAATGCCCCACAGTTATACAAGGGATGAAAAAGTGGACATGTTAATTATTCATGGGGAATGTAGAAAAAATGCCGTTGCGGCTAGAAACCTTTATGCCAACCGATATCCTGATAGACAATGTCCAGCCAGAAATTATTTTAATCGTCTTGAAAATCAATTCCGAAGAGAGCCTAACCATGATCCCGAAGAAAACGTTATCATTGACGAAGGAACGGAAATTAATGTTTTAGCTCGAATAGAAGTTGATAAGACTGTTTCTTTAAGGCAAATTGGGTTTGAATTGGAAATTAGTCACTAAACGGTAAGCCGAATCTTGCACAAACATAATTATAAATCTTTAAAATATCAATTGCACCAGCACCTGTACGAAAATGATTATGGACGTAGCATGGAATATTGCAATTGGATCTTGCAGAATAATGTGCAGCCAACCAATGCTTTTTTGGGAAGGATTTTATTTTCGGACGAGTCTAGGTTTACAAATATGGGATTATTCAACCGACACAATACAAGGTATTGGTCACAAGAAAATCGAAATTTATTGAGGGAGGGTAACTTTCAAGTGCGGTTCGGTTTCAATGTTTGGCTTGGAATACTCGGTCGTAGAATCATTGGTCCAATAATATTTGAAGGACGCTTGACTGGAGATAGATACTTAAGATTTCTGCAAAATGAAATTGAGGACAGGTTAACTAAATTACCTGTCCATCTACGACAGAGAATGTATTTCCAGCAAGATGGAGCTCCTCCCCATAATTCAAGAATAGTAACTGATTACCTTCAACAGACATTCCAAGAAAACTAATTTCGACAAATGGTCCTGTGCGATGGCCTCCAAGGTCACCTGATTTGACACCTCTTGATTTCTTTGTTTGGGGCCATTTAAAAAACATTGTCTATGCAACCGCCGCTACAACCCGCGAAGACCTGGAGTTGCGAGTAAGACGCGAATTAATAGTATAACGGCCCAACAATTAGCGAACGTTTTTCAAGAAACAGCTATGCGAGTTCAGAAGTGCATTGACGTTAATGGACAGCATTTCTAACAATTGTTGTAATGTTATGTGTTCATTTTTTGAATTTCAAAGCCACCTTAGTTACTTCTTAGCATTAAATTAGAACAAAGTAATTGTATTATCTTATTTTCTTTTAGCTGTAATTTTGATTGTATTTATCGCACATTTTATTAGCAGGTATGAATGAATTCCTTATCAATAGTACTAATAAATGGTACCACGGTACCACTGTGGTTCCATTCGAAAAAATTGAGTTTTACCCCAAAATCGATTACGATGAACTTTATTTGCTCATAAAAAACGCAATTTAGTATTTTTGACGGGATTTTGATTTTTCTAGCATTAGACGGGTGAATTGGAATAAATCGGAACCATCATGGCACACTTAAATGGAAAACTAAAAATTGAATCATCAAAAATATTGACGTTTGAAATGTCACTTATGTAGTATCATTGGTTTCACAAAATTATGCAGATTTCAGAAATGTGATAATATATAGGGTGTTTTATTTAAAAATCGAAAGTTGGTATCACTTCCGGCGAAACCGGCAGTGAAAAAAAAATCATTTGTAGGTCAAAAAGTGCCGCTTATTATGCATATGGGATATCATAAATTTCAATCATTAACCTTCAAAACTAAATGAGATACGGGGGGTGTACCATGATCCTGTTACACACGGTATATGTTTGCAGACGATACGTCTATAATAGTATTTAGTCCAGATATGAATGAACTACTCACAAAAACAAATATCGTTCCTCTCGAATTCGATAACTGGTGCAAAAGGAACCGTTTAATCATAAACTACCCAAAAACCATTGCTGTTGAATTCGAGAGATCTCAAGCAGAAACACCTGTCAGTGAAAAACTAAATATTAAAACTCACAAAATACCATTGCAGGAAAGATGCTAATTCCTTTGCATTAATATGACTGAATAAACATTATTTTGCAATGAAAAACCTGACAAGTTGTCTCGGTGAGGAAGGGATAATTATACAACGCTTTGGTCTATTCGACTATAAGCTATAACATTGTAGTTTATGGTTTGGCCACCGACAGTTCCCGAGTCTTCCTCGCACATAAAAGAATAATTCGCCTGATCTTCCACTTGGATTATCGAGAATCCTTCAGAAATATCTTTAAAGAGAAAAAAATTCTAACTTTCACTAGCATTTATTTATATAAACTCCTTCCTCCTCCTCCTCATTCACACCTATATTCATAAAAAAAAACCTCACGCAAAATTCAGATTTCCATAACTATCAAACTCGCGAAAAAATAAATTTAGACTGGAACTAACCACGTACACCAGCTATAGAAAGTCTCCCAAATATGCAGGGGCAAACTTCTTCAATTTACTACCCCAGGAATTAAAAAACCAACCAAACCTGTTCAGATTCAAGTCTAAACTAAAGTCTTTTCTACTACACAATGCATTCTATAATATAAACGAATTTACGATGTGCTGCCAACGTACTATTGTAAATTGTAATTCTATTGGATAGTTTTATATATTTATATGTTTTACAGACTAATTTATATTTTGATTTTATATCAGAATTTAGCTTAATGTAACTGTGTACTTTGACTTGTCAATCCAATGTAAATTGGCTTCTGATCAATAAACTTCTATTCTATTCTATTTTATTAACATTTATGCTATCCAGTATCTTTTTCAGTCTGAAGGCACCTAGCCTTGCCTCCCCATCTACCACCATGAGGACGGGTGGCAATCCCAGCAGTATATCCATGGCTGCAGTGGTCGTTGTTCCTGTGATACCCAGACCGAGTCTTTGTACATTGCCTAGTTTTGTTATAGCACTTTTTTGTTGTGCCTTTAGCCACCACACCAAAGAAACGTTCGTTATAGCCGGCTTCACCATCATGATGTACATGCGTGGTCTTAGCCCACATTTTTCCTAAAAGAGCGTCTGGCCAAAACGTGGGAGGTCTTCACTTTTTTAGTCACTCCTTTCAGATCTTGGTTCCAGGTCATTTTCGGGTCTAGTATCACCCCGAGATATTTGACCTCTCCCTTAGTCTCTAGAGTTTTTCTTCGAAGTTTTATTGGCCCTAGGCCTTCTAGAGTCCGTATCCGAGTGAACCTTACTATGGTGTTTTTTTGACGGTTGATGTTCAGTTCCCCCAATTCCGTCTATTTAATTACCAAGTTTGTGTTGTATTTCCCTGGTCTAGGACGACTATGTCATCGGCCCAAGGGTTTTGGGACCTTTTACTTTCAGACTTCACGGTAGTGGATTCCACAGAACTCAAGAAAGAACTCCTGCCCATGGACATCCTCTGATCGCCCGGGTCACTACATCCTATTCCATTAAGGTTGTGTTAATCTTCCTATTTCTTAGCATTGAGTGTATCTAGGCCACACAAGATTCCTCGACCCCCCTATGTCTGAGAAACCTGACGATTGAGTCTATAGAAGTATTATAAAAAGCGTGTCCTCTACTTTCTCTACCAGTTTGTGGAGTGATGTTGAGCAGCCGGTCCTGTATGCGTATTGGTTGAGGTGCTCCCCTATGTGTCTATTCACCAGCTTTTCTAAAGTTTTCACTCCAAATGACATGAGACTAATTGGTCATAGTGCCGTTTCTTGTCCCGTTTTCCAGGTTTTGGTATGAAAATAACCCTTATATTTTCCATGGCTTTGGTATATGTCCAAGAGCCAAACTGCCTCTGAGTATTTCACAGAGCTCACCATGCAGTAGTTCTGATCCCTTCTGCAATAGTGCTGGGTGAATCCCGCCCGGTCTCGGAGCTTATTGTCCACTGCAATTTGTGGCTAACGGTACGATATTTTGCGCCGCGTACATTATACTCTTGCAAAAGCGTCTTTGAAACTGTCATTAAACGTGCATGATTTGATATACTAGGACGTTCAAAATACAAAATATACATAGAAATCCAAAGATATAAGAATGAAAATAATTGGAGTATTGCATGGACCTCTTCTTGAAACACAGAGGTATGATTACCGAGTGAGTAGCTCACGCCAGTCCTTGAGTTGGGTACTTGATCTCTATGAGGCCCTTATGCTTACTAGAAACTTATTGAAACTTAATGAAGCCAAGCAATTATAGATGTGAATTACGTCTGCACCAATATCATGCGATGTGAAGAGTTGAAATCGACGTTTTCTCTTATTCACTGACTTCAGTAAAAAGGAAATTGAAATATCTCAACAGACTGTTTTGTTTCATGTTTGTATGAGAAACATTCTTTATTTATCCATTTGACTGTATTTCAAGACACATACTTTATATTTTGCAGACAAAACTCGAAGAATCCACTATTTTGGAAGGAAGCAGTATAAATGGACAATTCGGTAGTGCTGTTATGTTTCTGGGAGATATGGATAAAGATGGATATGGCGGTAAATAATTACAAGTAGTATTTTGTGAAATGAACTTTGTTAATAACAAAATATTAAGCATAATATTCTGACGGAAAAAAAGCCCGAGTAACAATTATATGTTCACGAGATTATACGAGTTTTATAAAAAACAGTATTTCGAAGTTGGGAATATAAAGAAATCTAAAGAGCTTAGAATAAACTGAGGTAACCCCACAAAGTAAACAATTATTGTGAGGTATATATGTGAATAATTATTTTTCCACTGCTTTCCTCAGTCTTGAGAGCACAATTCATTCATTGGAATTGCTTCATCATTTTACGAACAAACTGAATAAACATTAATAATATTTTCGTTATCATGATAAATATATGATTGTTGAGGGGACGCAAGAATTGATCAACAATAACTCATGTTGCCAGTTGTGGAAATAATGAGACTTTTAAGGCGCACGCGCCTTAAATCACTCGTCACTTCGCTCCTTAGGATCGAAACTTGGCGCTAGGCTATAATTTAATTTAGAATTATTTATTTTTGTCGTCTTCACTGGTAATTACCCTAGGATTATTGTCATCTGATCTTTTGCCTTTGAACTGAAGTAATTGAAAAAAAAAACAATCATTTGTAGAAACAAAATAAAAAAAATAAAAAAATTATATATAATAATAATAATAATTTTTTTTATGGCCAGATACGGTTATTACAAGATATGAAACAATATATTTTTGACAAAAGGCAGAGTTCGCGCTTCAACAACTGAAAGTCTAGAAGCAGCGCTCTCCCACTCAACCTACCACATGATTTGAAACACGCATCAGAATCAAACACTTTGAAACGCTCGTCAAAATCAAACAATTTGAAAATTCAAACAATTATGTTGAAATCATCACACATATATCTAGATGTATTATAAATAAATAAATTATATCAAAATATCCATCCATGCCTGCTACAGAGCATCATCCACTAATGCAGATCTTTTTGTAAATGAACTTGAAAATTATTTGCAAAACATTCCACAAAGCCAAATAGATATATTTATTGGATAAAAAAGACCTTGTTTCGAATAATCACTTTGCTCTGAAGTCATCGTTGGGCTTCAAATCATATATCAACACGTATACGAGGGTAACACCTACAACATAAACTTGTATTGACCATATCTTTATGAAAGAAAATCTACAATATGCCAATCTGAAATATAAGTCACTCGCCATCAATGCAGATGTTACGGATCACTAGCCTGTATTTCTAGGATTGCACTATGTCTGTTTATCTGCTCCAAACATAAAAAAACTAAAGTTATTGAGATTCTGGATGCTAATAAATTTTTAAATCTAATAAAACTGCAAGACTGGTGTATAATACATGAATATAATAACCCAAATATAGCTTATTCAACATTTTCTGATACATTCATTGAAATATATAATCAGACCCTAAATAAAAAAGAAGTACCTATCAAAAGCTCTCAAAAAATAAAACCTTGGATATCACAGGCCATTATCAATTCTATAAAACACAGGGACAAAATCAAGTTTAAAGCGATCAAGAGTAAAAATGAATTACCATTGAATGAAAAAAAAAAAAAACAAACAATCAGTCAACGAAAATAAAAATGATATCAGAAAACTGTTTAAAGTAGTCTCGGAATTAAGTAATACCGACAGCAGCAAAAAAAAAATACAATAGAAATTCAAGATGGGAATGATGTAAGATTGAATTGCAACAAATATTTCAATGAAATTGACTTAAAAATAGCTAGTCAGATCAAAATAGGTACCAAACTATTTCTGAATCTATGTTCCTCTATCCAGCTACGGAAAACGAAATAATCCAACACATTAACTCGCTAAAAAATAACTCTCCTCCAGGAATAGATGGGATTACTTCTAAAACATTTAACTTATACATTATATCCCCACTCTTATATATAATCAACTCAATATTTGAAACGGACATAGTCCCAGACAAATTTAAAACTTCAATAATAACCCCAATCTATAAAAATGGTAATGTGACAGATATCTCTAATTACAGACCCATTAGCATAAGTAATTTTTCAAAAATTTCAGAAAAATGCTTAAAAATGTAGACTTTATGATCATCTAAATAAGCATCAAATATTACATAAAAATCAATTTGGATTTAGGGAAAGTAAAAGTACCTCTGACGCAATGTATGAAGTTGTTAACTCTATAAAAGACAGCTTGGAAAGAAATAAAAATGTATTGCAGTCTTCTTAGATTTAGCAAATGCTTTTGACACGGTCCCACATAATAGACTCCTCGAGGTATTGGAAAATTATGGGATCCGTAATGTTAGAAATTTTCAAGAACTACCTCAATAATAGACATCATACTGTGAAAATTAGAGACTCAATAAGTGAACCTTCAAATACGCAACTAGGCATCCCTCAGAGCACTGTATTGGGGCCGATACTTTTTATCACATACATAAATTCACTACTAAGCCTCATATAAGTAAATCTACAATCTCATATGCAAATGACACTGTATTGATCCTCGAAGCCGATTCTTGGGATGGTGTAAAAGTAAAAGCGGCAGAAGGTGAACTAAATGTTAAAGAGTGGCTGGATTTTAATTAACTATCACTTAATTTAAAAAAAAATGCATTTTTAATCACAAATTATAATAGACCTAATTACAATAATCTCAAAATTAGGAACTCTACTAATCTCATAACAGAATGTGACAATATCAAGTATTTAGGTGTTACCATCGATAAACATCTTAAATGGGATCTACATATCGTTGAATTAGTGAAAAAAGTCCGTAGACTCATATACAAAATATACCAAATCCGTAAAATCCTACATGAAAAACAACTGATTATTGTGTATAGATCACTAGTAGAATCCCTTATAAGATATGGCATATTAGTATGAGAACACCCTCCATCCACTAAATGTAGTCCAAAATTACGTACTAAAAGTTATGTTCAATAGAGATAAGCTCTTTTCAACCAGTTTATTATATAATGAAAACATTTTAAATGTCAGATATCTTTATTTCATAACAATTTCAACATTCTACTACAAAAATAGTCAACGTCTCCAACAAATATCTCATTCTTATAACATACGAGCAAAACATAATAAACAAATAGCAATTCCAATGTTAAAAAAAGACTCCTCGCAAAGATTTGTTAATTATTTGGCACCAACAGTTTTTAATATACTTCCTCTAGAAATGAAAACATCTAGCACTGTGAAACTATTCAATAAAAATTGTAAAAAATATATTTGTACAAACTACAATAAGTTTGAAGATTTGTTATGAGAGCCATTTGTACACTTAAAAGATCTTCAACAAATTTTAGGTTAATTATTTGTGTTACCGATTATCATTTACACATTGGAATATATAATAATTATAACACCAAACAATCACTTATAACCAGATACTCGACCTATATCTTGAATTACAATAATCTTGCACATACAAGTGTATATTAAATGCAACCTATTATTTCCATAATTTTTATACATATGTTATAACTGTATATTATGTGAGCAATTAAATTAAATTACTTCTGGACCATTCCACATACATTTAACTGCGCTTTATTGCTCAAAATCATTAGAAAAAAACCCTGTAAATTTTTTTTTCAGACGTTGCTATTGGAGCGCCATATGAAAATGATGGAAGTGGAGTTGTGTATTTATACAAAGGGTATGAATTTGGCTTGAACAGTATCCCTACCCAAAAAATAATCGGAAAAAGTTTTGAAGAGAACATAAGAGGTTTCGGAATCAGTATATCCAGAGCAGTTGACATTGATAAGAATCAATTCCAAGGTCAGTAAAATATATCATGTTTAAAATTTTATGAAAATACTAGTCGTGCTAACATTCATCGAATTATGAAAATTCGATACGATTACACGAACTTTCTAATTGATTCTGTCTATAATTTTCGTGTAAGGATCAAAACTGCAGAATTTTTCTGGTACGGTATGTGTAAGCCCGTTGTTAGAAGTACAGTTTGGTGTCAATGTTTTCGGATGAAATTAAAATAACTTTTTCGATAATGGCAATCATTGATTGCCTGACTATTCTGACATATGTACATTGCAATGCGGCCGCTACCTGACGGGTAACTACAATGAGCAGCTAAAAGCCGTCCTGTAGCAACTGGCAACCCTCATGAGCCCCTTTCTGGCAACACTTTCATGTGTGTGATTCGACTCTAGGAAGGGCTTTGTGCTATGAGGGAGTGCCGTAGAGTATAATATATTGTATTACGCCATGAAGTACTTTCCTTCTTCCACTTTTCGGACCTCCGATATTTGGCATTATTCTCTCCAATACTCTCTTCTCGGCTTTTGTTGTTTCGTATGCGTTGTCCAAAACTGCCATTGTTCTTCAGGGTGGTCCCTAGGCACCTAAGGTATTTTTTGTTTGAATGAGTACCTGACCGCAAGTGAAGGTAATGGCATCCCTTTTTCTTGGACCTTTGAGTATTATAGTTTCTGACTGCTAGCCAGTTCGAGGCCCAGTACTCATCCCAGTTACCCATCTAATGACGATGTTGATGCCTCCGCGGACGGTATAGACGAGGTCAACTCCATCTTGAGCTGTCACAACCAGAGCAAGATCGTCAGCAAAGTCGATTGCTATTGGGTTTTCCGGCTAATCTAGCCTCAGAACATCGGCATATGTGAGATTTCAGAAGGTACTCTCCAACATAAAGCCTAGTAGAATATAATAATAATAATAAAGGTCTTCATTGATTACGTAACAATTTTTTTAACACATTATACGATAGTAGGGTTCAATTCATTCAGTGGCTAAACTGAACCTAACTAACCTAACCCTGAAAAAGATAGACAAAAAAGCGCAGAGAAGTAACCTATACTGAGGAATTCAGTTCAGTTCAATACTTGAAAACGCAAGATATACATAACTAACTAATGAAAAAGATGCTCGAAGAGTTTAGTTTTGAATAACATGATTCCGACGGATATTCTAACGTTTGACGGGAGAGAATTGATTACTTTGGCGATGTCGTAGCTGAATGATCGTTCGAACTGTACTGTATTGTGTAGGGGAGGTGTAAGCTTTCCCTTGGATCTTATATTCAGGTTATGAACATCTGTGATACATACATGCAGTATGTATATATCTAAGTTGTTTCATTCTCACCCATTTGATTTCTTTGTATAAATGACTGATATGACAGTACTTTCGAACCCCAAAAATGAGTCTTATACACGAGTTTTGCACTTTTTGAATCCTTAGAGTATCCACGTTATTAAGATAGTTACCGTATAAAACATTACAGTAATTTGACTTTGACAACACCAACGTTTCACAAAATAGAACTTTTATGGAGCTAGTAAGGTACTGGCGTATTTGGTAGATTAAGTTTAAACTAGCATACGCTCTTTGCAGACAGATAGAGACGTGCTTAGTGAACCTCAAGTCTTGGTCCAAATATACACCCAAATTTTTTACACATTCTTCCCTTTTAATTATTTCATTGGTGATTATTATTGGATGCTCTTCACCTAACCCAGTTACTTTTAGCCGATCTTTGATTCTTCCGAACAATATAGCAATAGACTTTTTTGGGTTCAACATCAAGCAGTGCTGTGAAGAATGATTGTGCAAATTTTGAAGATCAAAATTCAGAGAAGTTATAGCTTGTGTATATTCGTCAGGCTGAAGTGATATATATATATATATATATATATATATATATATATATATATATATATATAACTGAGTATCATCTGCGTAAAAGTGATGATTGCATGATAAGAATATTTTTGTGAAGTTGGAAATATATAAGGAGAATAATAACGGACCAAGTATTGAGCCTTGTGGAACACCAATGCTATTGATTAAGTACTGAGACAGTCTGTTGTTATAACTCACTACTTGTATTCTGTGACACAAATTGTCCATAATAAGAGTAGAGGCACTCACAGTCAATCCACAGAATTTCATTATGGCCTCGATAATTTGATGATTCAGGGTGTCGAATGCTTTCGAGTAGTCTAACAGAACCAATAATGTTAGTTTTGCTTTATCATTCTCCCTGAAAATATCATCGGTAATCCTCATCAGTGCAGTACAGCAGCTATGATTTTTTTTGAATCCTGATTGTTTTACCGGGAATATTTTATTTTCCAACAGGTGTTTGCAGAGTTGAGTTTCCGTTATGCCTGATGCTTCTTTCAATTCGTTCCTAATTAGAATCTCATATAGTTTGCTTACGTCGTTTAGGTCATATATAGACATTTTCCATTCGGAATGAGAATAAGTTTGCGCGCTCTCAAGAGTCCGGGAAGATCTGTCGTTTCATTAGCCTGTTTAGTATGCTTAGTAGCGATATTGGTTCTTCAGGGCCGACTTTGTGAAAGGCTTCGGCTGAGATGGATGCCTTTTCTGGCTTCAGTTTGGATAGAGCTGTTCTCAGCTCCCCTAGGCTGAAGGGACTCACTTCAACAGTTTCTTGCGCGTTACCCCTTGGAAAGTGCTCGGTAACTGTTCTGCATTTATTCTCTAGTGGCATATCATATGGTGAGTGAGCTTCAAGGTGGTGCTGCCTTCCCAACCATCTCTCTCCAACTCGTCTCGCCGCCTTTCTTCTGTGTCATTCTCGAGGTATTTGCCAACGTTCGCTTCCTTGACGTTGGTTTGCTTTCTACTATTGGCACTGATCAGAGCTCCTCTTGCTTACAGGTACTCTTTTCTTTTCCCGTCGATCACCTCGTTCCACTCATACGGGATGATGTTATTCCTGGGCCCAATTATTGCTGGATTCGGCTCGTTCCGCTGCCGGTTTTTTCTCCATCGTTTCGATGTTCCATTTGATGGATATATTAAACACTTCCCAATCTACGGCAGAACTGTGTGGACTTGCCCAGATTTTCGAGCCCGTTCTGCTGAAGTATATGTAACGTTGTTCTATTAGTGATCCTTCCATCAGAATTTCCCAATCTTTCATGGAACACGCTGTCTTCTGATCGGAGAGGATATCTATGAAGGACAAATGTGTTATGTACAACAAGATCGTGGGTATGGGTGATCTTCAAGTCCTTTGCGTGATTCATAGTGCCCTTAACTTGGTTTTCATATACTGTGAGTATAATGTTTGGGAATACGTAGTAACAATCGGGTTATGTTTTCGACAGATGCAGAACCGAAAAGCCGTTGAGCCCTTGCAGGGTTCTATTTTTTTATTCGATTATTCCTTACGTGGCCGGTGACTCCATTTGTGTTACCTGTGAACCAGTCTCGTTTATTTTTATGATCTTCAAGTTTGGTTCGCTAACTATAAGAATGTGGATATTTTTTCAAGCCGAGCCTTGTCGTGGCAACTCTTTTGATCCCGAGGTTAGTTTATAAGATTTTTATATCCTGGCCCATGATATCCCGTTAGACCTCTGCTAGATCCTCCACCTGTCATTTCTGGTGGTATTGCTAATAACTGGGTTTTTTCCACCTGTCTCCCGGGCTCCTAGCTCATGCTTTTGCTTCATCTTGTATCAGATTTCTATACCTAGGACATCCTGATTTATTGTGCCTGTGTCCTACGGTCTTGAATGCTTGGCGGAAAGGCAGTACTGAAGAGCCTTCAGTACTGCCTTTCCGTTATGTCCTTTTTACCGCATTACCTGCAGTCATCCGTCCTGCCTTCTCTTGTACATGTCTACTGGTGTGCCCAAATATCCTGCATTTGTAGCACCCCACTAAGCTGATTCTTTCCGAAGTATTACAGCTCAGCCAACCAATGGTTATCCTTTCCCTGGGGCACATTTTCTTGGCCGCCCCCCTCGACGCTGCTACTAATTTTGTCCTCCTCTCGTTGGTTTTAACGATGTTATTCTCCTTTGGCATGCTAGTTCTTCACCTATTATCGGTGTGACAGCTTATGTTATCTCCTGTTCAATCGGGGCTCCATCAATGTCATAAATGTGTATTGAGTTGTATTATTTCCGTTGTACTGATATATTGTGTCCTTTTAAATCCAGTACAGTTTCGAATGCTTCAACCTTGCCGCAGCTCGAATAGTTTATTCCATTTTGTTTATTTTTTTTAACCGCAATATCCATAGCTGTTACGTTTGGTTTGCTTTCATTTCTTTCAGTGTACGACTTTTCTCATGACGAGCCTCATTTTTTTTATTATTTTCCTTCTCGTGGGCATCTCTTAGAAGTTTGAGGTTCATTCCCAGACCTCTGGAAACATATTCGCTCAGTATTTTGAATTATGAAAGGTTGATTCCTTCCTTCGCCCCCATGGAAGCCCTGTGAGCTTCATATATAATTTTTTGGTTGATGGTATCCCCATCACCCGTATCCAACAGTATCAGGTAGATTTTTGTTTGCGAGTTCTGTGGCTGATCTACATTTATTCATGGATATAGTGTTTTGTGTGGAGTGGTCTACTTCACCGAAATTCGTAGCAATCAGGTATTCAATTATTTCGTCGATGACTTTATTACTGTTTCGATATTTGATGTCGAATATTCCGATTAGGTCCTCTTGTCTGCCTATAGGTATCAAGTTCCTACCTACTGTCTCCGTACTTTTGTATACATGGCTTAGCCATTCCAAGTCCAGTAGCTTGGTAATGTTTAAATATCACGTGTCCTCTTTCGAAGCATTCAGGATCAATTCTTGTTTCTTTTTGATCACCCTCCCAACCTCTTCATCGATTTGTTCTCCAGAGGCTTGTACTTTGAAGTTACGCATTTCCTTTCCCTCTTTTTTGTTTATTACGCCTTCTTCTACCGCTCTTTACACAGGATTTCGCATTCCTTAGCCAGCCTGTCAGTTTCTCTATCTCCTTGCCAGATTTTTTGGCGCGTTCCTAATATTGACCTTTGCCATTTGTAATGTTAGATTTCGTTTCCTTCTCTTACATATTTTTATCCGCAAATTAGATTAAATTTTCTTTTCATATTATTTCAATTTGAATTACCTTTCAAATTGAAGTGACCAGTCCCTCACTGGAAAGTATAATGATTTAGGATCGGTACCTACGATTATGAGAGGTTGTATATTAAGTTTATGTTGGTTGATAATAAAAACTTTTTAACAAAAATTTAAACCGACAAAATACGGAACTAAAAAGTAAAGAATAAAATAAACCTTCTTAGTCTCAATAACTAAGCTGCTAAACTAATGTAAGTAACTAATTTTGAGTGTGCGCCAAACAAACAAGCAAATGAATTATGTAAGGCGTAAAATGATGGCATCGAGTTGGGCGGTGACATTCTGGTAATTTTTTTGAAGTAATTCAATGATCTTCGTTGATTGTTCGTTTGGCGCCGACTCACAATTAGTTACTTACATTAGTTTAGGAGCCTAGTTATTGAGACTGAGAAGGTTTATTTCATTTTCTACTTTTCAGTTCCGTATTTCGTCGGTTTAATTTTCTGTTAAAAAGTTTTTATTTTTGATTTTTTTGTGGCTGAAATCTACTGATCACTATCTACTTGTTTTTTTATTACTTCCTAAATACCTACTTACCCACCTTACTCCAACTATTACCAGTTAAATGATATGATTATCTACTTTTACTATTTGTTGTAATATAAATTATTTTTGTTGTTCTGGTTATTTTATTTCATTACTTTGTATGTCATTCCATCCTCTCATAGAATATTATGAATCGGTTAACGGACCAGAATTCGGAGGGTGAGTGACCAATATCCTTCATTTTGCTACCCTTAGGGGTGGATTTTATTTTACATATTCAAATGGGACCAACTTTGAAGCACACCCTATCCAATAGAAAAAGAATTATCGGAATCGGACGTCTCAGTAAAACGTTATGCGTGATCATACATTAAAAAAAATATACGCGTCGACTAGAGAACCTCCTTCTTTTTGGTTTCGTCGGTTAAAAAGTGGTCAGTGTCATTCACGGAAAAACACTACTTCAAGGTAGTTCTGGAATAAATTACTACACATCTTGAATCTATGAAAATTGCAAATTTGGTCGACCTATCCACATATAGCAATACATACATATTACATAATATAATATGTGTTGAGTTTGGTTTTTAACCGACGAAACCAAAAAGGAGGAGGTTCTCTAGTCGACGCGTATTTTTTTTATGTATGACCACACATAACTTTTTACTGAGACGTCCGATTCCGATAACTCTTTTTTCAGTGGATAGGGTGTACTTCGAAGTTGGTCCCATTTGAATTTAAAGGATGAAATCCACCCCTAAGGGTAGCAAAATGAAGGATATTGATCACTCACCCTCTGAATTCTGGTCCGTTAACCGATTCTCAGTCATAACTTTGTACTGGGATCTTCGATTTGGATGATTATTTCTTTATCATATAGGATATACCTCATAGTTGATCATATTTGGATTTCAAATGGAATTATTCACCCTTACGGGTTGAAAAATGGGGGATAATTGATTTTTCACTTGTGAACATTGGCACACATATGTAGTTGACAATGACAGATCGCTATTGTCATTATTTTTGTTCTCCTACATCCGTAACCATCATAATATTCTATGAGAGGATGGAATGATATACAAATTAATGAAATAATTAAACCAGAACAACAAAAATAATTTAAATTACAACAAATAGTAAAAGTAGATAATCATATTATTTAACTGGTAATAGTTGAAGTAAGGTGGGTAAGTAAGTATTTTGGAAGTAATAAAAAAACAGGTAGGTAGTAATTAGTAGTTTTCAGCCACAGAAAATTGAAAATTAAAAACTTTTTAACAAAAAATTAAACCGACGAAATACGGAACTGAAAAGTAAAAAATAAAATAAACCTTCTTAGTCTCAATAACTAAGCTCCTAAACTAATGTGAGTAACTGATTTTGAGTCGGCGCCAAACGAACAATCAACGAAGATCATTAAATGACTTCAAAAAAATTATCTGAATGTCACCGCGCAACTCGATGCCATTATTTTACGCCTTACCTAATTCATTTGCTTCTTTGTTTGGCGCCGACTCAAAATTAGTTACTTCCATTAGTTTAGGAGCTTAGTTATTGAGACTAAGAAGGTGGGTGGTTTATTTTATTTTTTATTTTTCAGTTCCGTATTTCGTCGGTTTGATTTTTTGTTAAAAAGTTTTTATCAAGTATTATTAAAGTCATGGATAAACAAGATCTGTGAATGATCGAAGATACAGAGCATAGACTATAGTGCGGGTTGATTGTTCACTTTTAGTAAAACAATATTTTCCGAAATAATCAGTAAAAACCCAACTTGGATTTTTGTTATTGCGTCAAATTTCAAAAAAAAAACTATTTTCTGGAAACCTCTGGAAAAAACCATCATGAACTTTTCTGATTTTCCTCAAAAACCCCTAACCAACACCAGAATAAAGAGTGACCACAAATTTCAATTTTATGTCGAACCAGATCCAATTTTCCTGACCCTCAAATTTTCTCCTGTAAGAGCACCAAAAAATATTTATTGTTTTTTTTTTCAGATTTGGCGATAGGAGCCCACGTTTCTGGAAATGTTGTTCTTCTGAGAAGTCGACCAGTAGTGGTAGTTAGTTATAACGTTTTTTCTTCTCCAGCTACACTAAAACAGGACTCAAAGTCTTTTCTGTTGAATGTGTGCTTCCAGTATTCAGAGTTCAAAAATGAAACTCTAGGTAAGAAACAGACAGCAGTTTTCTTATTAGTCTCCAATTACTTGTACTTACAAATCAAATGCAATTAATATCCACAATAACTATAATAAATATCCACTGGATTTATGAATACATTCATGGATATTGCAATTATCATGAAATGGGTTGGAACAGTATTATTCCCTTCTTGGAGTCAATTAATCAATAAATCGTTTGAAACTGGCATTGTTCCTAACCACATGGAAATAGAAAGATTACAGTAATTATCGACCTATATGGGTTTCATCAATTTTATGGAAAAATAATGAATCAAAGAATATTGTATGGATTCAGGAGATTGAATCTACTGATTACAAACTGAATGTAGATTATTATCACTGCACCTATCAAAAGCATTTGACATCGTTTAAGATGCAAAAATTTAGGCATTTTTTGTGTTATCTCAGAAAACAACTACTTTTCTTTCACTATGCCAACGATGGTGTTGAATTACATCAAATGAAAATGTTATACGTGTAAATGAATTTCATTTGTTGCAAAAGCCACACATTTTCGCAGACAGCCAATGGGCGTCCATTTGCTCCCTATATTCATATTGTCGTTAGACAATTCATGTTTATTTCCCAAATATTGAGTTTTTTCAATGGCACCTCTTTATAGAAGATACAGTACCGAAATTCAAATTGATAAAATTAATGGTTTCATAATTCATAAACAGATTTGACTTTATTTTCATTTTATATCAATTTATTAGAATCTATATATATATATATATATATATATATATATATATATATATATATTAGACCTATTAGACGTTTCTGGAGAAAGGGACACAGGATAATTGTGAAAATTTGGTTTCTTGGGTAATAAGTTCTATCGATCTAAAATATTTACAGCGCTGCGGCGTTGCCGCTTATATTGAAAAGTAGCAACATCTTTGATATTTAAAATGAAACACCCTGTATATAATTGCATTTTTCGGTTTGCTGTTGCTTTACGGTCATTTTTGTATAATACTTCTTTATACGTATCTCAAGCAGTTTTCGAGAAATTCAAGGATTTCCTTATGTTTTGTGCAAAACATATTTTTTTTTGTATTTATTTATTGATCCCAAGAAACATTGCTGTTTATAGAGGTATTACTTTTTACATAAATTGAATAACGGCAATACATATCAAACATAAATTAATGAATACATCAAACGATTAATAGAAAGAAAAGAAAAGGAAAGCAGTCAAAGGTGAAATATTATAGTAATTGTTACTTGTCGAGTATACATTTTTTAAGTTCTTTTTTGAACATAGTTTTAGTCTTTATTTCTTTTAAAGGCTGTGGTATTTTATTATATATCTCAATTCCCTCGTAAAAAATAGATGTTGTTCCAAAGTTTGATTTAAAACGTAATGTGTTTATTTTATTTACATTTCTTGTTTTATGATAATGGATATTTGAAATATGATCAAAAGTAAGATCCGAATGTTTTTTTCCTGAATCAACATAGTGGATGAAAATTGAAATTTCAAATTCATATAAAGAACGAAGATTTAGTAAATTATTAGGTTTATATAATTTTTTTGAGGGTTCTAAAAATGGCAATTTGTATATGCATTTTATAACTTTATTTTGCAAAGTTTGTAGTGGTTTCAAAATAGAAATTTTGGCTGAGCCCCAAATAGATATGAGGTATTGCAATTTTGAATAAATTAAACTGAAATATATGATTTTCAAATATTTTAGTGGGGTATATTGTCTTATACTGAATAATATTCCAATCAAAGGTGAAAGCTGTTTTCTCAGATTGTTGATATGATTGAACCAAGAGAGTGTTGTGTCGATATTTAAACCCAAGAATTTTGTATTGTTGGTATACTGAATTTGATAATTTTTGAATATTATTGATCTCAGTGAATCAGTTGCAATACTTCGTTCAGAAATAAACATAATTCATGATTTCATAAAATTTAACAACAGTTTATGAGCGATGAGCCAATGAGATAAGATTTCAAGATCGTGTTCAATATTGAATAGAATTTCGAATTCGTTCTCTGCAAAATATATTATTGTTGTATCATCAGCAAAAAGTTTAATTCGACCTTTCAATTTAAGTTCTGATATCGAGTTTATATATATCAAAAATAGAACTGGAGCAAGTATAGATCCCTGTGGTACCCCACATTTGATACTTTTAATTGAACCAAGTGTATTTTCGATATATGCTAGTTGTTTTCGGTTCAAATAATGTTTAAACCAAAAGTAGGTATTTCCCCTTATTCCAATATCATATAGTTTTCTCAAAAGAATTTTGTGGTTAACCATATCAAATGCTTTCCGTAAATCCAGTGATAATAAGCCGCATTTTTTTGTCGAATCTATTTCCAATTTGATTTTTGATATCATGTCTACTGCTGCAGTATCACTAGATTTCCGAAATCCATATTGTTCTGCATACAGAAATTTTGATTTTTTCAGATATTCCCTCAATCTTCTATCCATTATCTTTTCATTTATTTTCGAAAATATTGGCAGAATTGAAATTGGACGGTAATTTCCTATGTAATTTTTTTTTCCACATTTGAATATTGGTTTTACTTTAGCTGTTTTCAATTTGTCTGGCAATATACCTGTTTCAAAAAGATGTATTGATCAATCTATTTAATAATGGTATTATTTCATCTTTGACTTCTTTGATAATCTTAATTAATTCCATCAACTCCTGCGTTTTCTCGTCTAGTTCCAATTATTTCTTGAATTTCTTGATAATCGGTGGGATTCAGAAACATAGAAGAGGGAGAGGAATAGAAAACCTATCTTGGGTTTGGGTATCTGGTACATTTCGGGATAATTCAGCTCCAATATTTACAAAATATTCATTGATATGGTCACATATTTCCATTTGATCTTCAATTCGTCTGCCATCTATGGTGATGTATTCAACATTATTTTTAGATGATTTCCACTTTTTTTTATTATATAAAAAGAATATTGATAGTTTTCAAAGTGCTTTTGGTGATGTATCATTGAATAATTCTTGAAAATAAACTTTTTGTTCTAACGACAGTTTGTTTTCACTAATTTATTATAATATTCTTATGATTGCAGAAATTTGATACTCCTGGATTTGTTTTTTTTATAATAAAAATGCATCTCTTTATTCAATGATTTGGGCAATTTTGCTATTGAACCATGGTTTTGAATTCGCATTGTTAATATTTATGTTTCTGGAATTTTTCTCAAAGAACTGTTCATTTTGTTATAAATTTCTTCAGGATCTTGTATATCATATATTTGGTTTATTAGTAATTTAAGTTCTATTTTAAAATTTTTTACATTATAGGTTTTCATATTCCAAGAGTTTATGTCATTTTTTTGTTTGGCGTCTTTCATTTTCGTATTTGTTATTATAAATTGTGATCACTAAGAGACGAGTTTATAATTGATATATCGATTTGTCCATTAAAGTTAATTAGAACATGATCAATCAAAGAAGCACTCCCGTACGATTCTCTTGTTGGAATAAATGTGTTGCATAGAAAAAAGTTATTGGATTTATATATGTCCATAAAAGCACTGGATTCTATGTTCGTTGTTAAAGTGTTTATATTGAAATCACCATAGCAAAAACATGTCTTGCCACTAATATTGAAATTTTGAAGTTTCTCATCAATAAAGTTCAGGAAATTTTAGTATTATTCTTGGGTATGGTAAAAGTCCGAAAATGATCACATTTAGAGGTTTGATTTCTACCGCTACATAGGAACAAGCATTTTCTTCTATTTCAATTATGTCAAAATTAAATGTTTTTTTATAAAAATATCAACACCACCTCCACGTTTGAGTCTGGATGAATAAATGGAGTTATAATTGCTCAGGTTATAATACATTTCTTCTTCTCTTCTGATCCACGTTTCAGAAATGATTAAAATGTCAGGATTTACATCTTCTGCTATTATTTCAAGCTGATCTAGTTTATTTTTCAAAGATCTTGCATTCAGGTAGAAGACTTTCAAATCTTTAATTGTTGAAATGGAGTTATAGTCAAGAAGCGATGTATGTTCTGAAATGTTCACATTATTGGGAGATGCCATAATTTATACGATTTTCTGAAATATTTCGGTAATATTCAAAAGTCGGACATAGATGATTATCTGCCGAGTGGTTGATATCATATTTTGTATTATATTTGGAGTTAGAGGATATACAATTTCCGCATTGAGGGTGATTATTAGTTTCATTCGGACAATTTTGTAATTTGTGATTGCTGGCACACCTTGGACATAAGGAAGTATTCCTGCATTTGTGGGCAGCATGATTGAATTGGAAACAGTTGTAGCATTGAGTTAACTTATTTCCATCAAATACTCTGCAGATTTGCCAATCAAAAAATAATCTTTGGTCAGTGTCGTTGAAAATTCTATGGAATAAATTCCCATTTACTTCAGCAAAAATTGTATACGTTTTTGGTGTCTACGTTTTTATATGATTTACCTTTATGTATTTTTTTATCGGTAAAGTTATTCTGTTCATGAATAATTTTTCAATGTCTTCTTCTTTATATCTTTTCCAAATGAAGTCCAGGAATGATAATTTTGGATTTTTTCAAGTTTTTTTATTGGATGTTATATTGAGAATTCATTTTAGATTCTATTTCTTTCTCAATATATAGAATCATTTTTTTTTTTACATTTGATTTCAATTCCACCATTTTTTAGGAATTTCATGGTATTAATTGAAATATTTAGTTTACCAATATTTACATTGTTCTTCAAATCCTTTTGGGTTTGAGTTGTCAGTTGGTTGGTTTTTGGAAGGATAGTTAAGCTTTCCACATTTTCTTTAGTCTTCAAAATACATTTGTGTTTAGTAATTTCTGCATATGAGACAATATCATGTTGTGGTCCTTTAACATTGTTTTTTATTTTGATTTTACTAATCTCTGTTTTTATTTTATCTAGTGTATCCATAATTGTATCTTTTTCGACAATGTTCGAAACAATTAGATTGTAGTTTTCTGTTAATTTTTCATTTTCTTTGGAGAGTAATGTTAAGTTTCTTTCTTTTTCAATTAATAGTAATTCTTTTTCTTCAATAATCTTCCATAAGTTCCTGTTTTCTTGCTTCAGTCTTGAGATTGTGTCCATTGTTTCACTTGTTGAGTCAAAAGTTTGTGAAGGATTTGTTTTATAATCAATTCTCATGAATTCTGGCGATTCATCCTCTTGATCAGTCATCGAGAGCCT
This sequence comes from Gonioctena quinquepunctata, assembly GCA_018342105.1. NCBI lineage: Eukaryota > Metazoa > Arthropoda > Insecta > Coleoptera > Chrysomelidae > Gonioctena > Gonioctena quinquepunctata. Next base: position 61,597 of record JAFIRS010005074.1, read on the forward strand.
TTTTCCCTTACGTCTCGTCATATTGTTTCTCCTTACTGGACTATAAATTGGTTTTGATTGTACGAGAATAGTTATTTTGATATTTCTCACAGTCAGGTTTTCTATATGTCAATACTAATTAAAACGGCACAATGTCTTCCAATATGCTTGAAGAACACAGAAAACCAAAGTGGTGATCTCCTCCTTCTGTACTAAACTTTATCAAAATGTAAGTTTTGAAATTTCTTCTTTCTTATTTACTATCAAAAATTCTTATTTTCTTAGGACATTTTCACAAGCTGTCCTGATGACAAACACATTATTATGTTTGGATTCGTACTAAGCCGAAATTTTGGGTGTGGTTTACCGATATTCTGTGCATTAGTTATGTCTAAGGGAATTAATTCTCCATTATACAGGGTCGTTCAAAATTTGTGATTTTTCCGATAGATTCAAAAATGGTGAGAAGTACATTTTTTCAAATGGAACATCCTGTATATTATCAAATATCATGAAAGAATATTGAAGTTCCTTTCAAATGATGTTTTATGTTCCTATACCTAAATGGTCTGCTTTCCGAAATAAAAGCAAGTTTCTATAAAAATCGGATTATTTTGCCATATTTTGTATTAAATGTCATAAAATACGTTATTGTGAAAATTCGACAATTGTGCATCAATAATAAAACGTTTGCGCGTTCATTACCAAAAATTTTATCAGAAAAGAATCAAAATGGAAGCCAATAACCATTCAAACGAAGTTTTGATGAAATTGTTTATCTTCATGGTCAATGTGATCAAATTATAGCGCGAACACGCAGAAGGTTCTGTAGTGTATTGTAGTGTATGAACGATAAGATGACGACCTGATTGTACAAAGAAAGATTAATATACAGGGTATTCCAAACTAGATGACCTATTGGACGTTTCTGGAGATCTAAGATATAAATACTCGAAATGTTGTATCCCAAGATAAGAGACTGCGATCTAGCGCTTAAACATATCTTCACGGTTGCAGTATTGCCACATTGTACTTGTAACTAATATCAACTTTCGAATTTCAAATGGAACACCCAGTATTTCATTCTGTTTTTGGATTCTACTGACAAACACAAATAACTTTTACTGAACATGACCATGAAGATAAACAATTTAATCACAAGTTCGTTTGAATAGTTATTGCCTACCATTTTGATTTTTGGTAATGAACGCGCAAACGTTTTATTATTGATGCACTAACTGTCTAATTTTCATAATGACGTATTCCATGACATATACCTAATACAAAATATGCTATTTTGCTTTCATTTCGGAAACCAGACTATTAAGGTATATGACCATGATACATCATTTGAAAGTAACTCCAATTGTTTTTCAGGATATTTGATAATATACACCATTTTTGTATCTATCGGAAAAATCACAAATTTTGGACGACCCTGTATAATGGAGAACAAATTCCCCTAGACATAACATAACTGCACAGAACATTAATAAACTACACCCAGAATTTCAGCTTTGTACGGGTCCAAATATCGCAGTAATAAACATTTAATTGAAGCTATGTTTTGCACAAAAAAGATAGATGGATAGATCGAGAACCGCTTGAGATAGGTATAGGAATATTATAAGAAGTTATAAAGCAAAGCGAAAAATGAATAATAGATAGATGGATAGATAGTTTATTTGTTCATGTTATGTTACAAAGTTACATTTATGACAAGTCAAAAACAGTATGTCTAAACACTTTTGGGAATGGGTGATAAGGAGTTAATAGTGGATATGAGAAGAATAAAAAACATCAAAAAACAAAATAAAGAGGGTATACATGAAAATACGAATAATAAAAACTTAAGTATATGTAAAATGGCCGTATATGTTCAATTCATGAACTCAGATGTTGAATAAAAACAATTAATCAGTAGCAGCTGTTTAACCTCCCTTTTGAACATATTTGTATTCAATTGCTTAAATCCTTGTGGTATGTTATTATGAAGTTTGACAAGTGTATTTCTCATTGACATTTCTAGTCTAATTCTTGGTTGTTTAAGGTGTTCCGCATTCCTAGTGTTATAGTTATGACAATCTGAGGAGTGCAGTATAGTCCTTTTTTTTGTGAATTTCCAGTAAAGTGTGGTATATCAGTAATTTTTAAATAATGGTTGACAATGTTCATCAAACGGAGCTCCAGCAATTATTCGGAGGGTCTTTCTGCATACGAAAACTTTTAGAGTACGAGTTGATCTACCCACAGAAGTAATCCATATATGAGGTGAGAAATGGAATAGGGAGTACTAGGAAGTGAGGAAGTGCTTGGGTCCTAATATCTTTTCAGTTGGCGAAGCAGATGAAGCTGAGTTAATAGTTTTTTACATAGTTGGTCGATGTGTGCATCCCATCAAAAGGGACTCGTCGATTATTACGCCTAGTAATTTAACATGTGCATTCTAGTTATACTAGTGTTGGAAGAGATTACAATTTTTGAGTTTTATCTCTATACAATTTCAACTTGTTGAATGAAAACCATTCTTCTGCTTTGTCTTCAAGAAGTTAAGAGATGTCGGGATGTCTCATTTAAAATATCAAAGTTGTTGCTACTTTTCAATATAAGCGGCATTGCCGCAGCGCTTGAAATTTTAGATCGATAGAGCAACACTAATTTCCCAAGACACCAAATTTTCAAAATTATCCTGTGTACCGTTCTCCAGAAACGTCTAATAGTCCATCGAGTTTGGGACACCCTGTATATATACCAATGACAGTTGTGACATTTTCTCTTGCAGCATTGCTTCATTGAAAAATCAGTTTTAATATATTAATTTTCCTTTTTTCTAGTTTTTGTATCATGCCCTATTTCTACACTATTTTGTATCTTTACTGATTCTCAAATTATTTATGTTTTTTTGTTTTTGTACTTGTGATTTTCCCACCCTGTAAATGGATTTCTGTTGGGAGGTGTACAATAAAATATATATATATATATATATATATATATATATATATATACATTATAATAATCTTTTGTTCCCTATTGTGATCTTGATGATAATAAATTTTATGATTATCATGGTATTGTTTGCACCCAAGTACATGGATCTTCGGGATTTTTCTTTTAAAACAATTTAAATTTTTAGCAATTGAATATAGCTTCAATGTGGAAAAGTCTTGAAGAGAGCAAAAATCGATGGAGAAAATGGGACAGTGACAAAAGAAATAATTATCAATCAGGAAGGAGAAGCATGTGATAATGTGACAGTTTTTCTAAAAGTAAGAAAAATATTTCTTCAAGTTACTTGATAGTAAAATTTTATTGGAGTCTGTTACCAAGAGATAGAAGTAAATTGAAATATTTACCAATTTAATAAGCGCCTAAGATCAATTGAAATAATCATGGAATGCCAAAAAAATCCGATAACCCAAAAAGAACCGATGAGATCGATAAATAATGTAGATTATACCAAGAGTCTAACGATAGCTATTATTCCTCGAGGAATATTTATGAACCAAACCGCGTCAGCTGAAGGAGTAACATTCCGAGAGAATAATAGCCATTATTGGAGTAGTATATCTACTTCATTTACGACAATTTATTTATTTCAGGATTTTTAATGAACAATTTTATTTGTCAACAACATTAAAAAAATTTAAAAATAAGTACAATTATTAAACCGAATCGGTCGTGAATTATCATTGACACCAATATTTGAAATTTCGATTGCTGAGCAGGAAGAAGATGCTTCATTACTATTTATCGTTTAGCAAAAGTATCTGCTGTAGTTGTTTTGTTTCTCATAGACTGATCAATGTATCCGTCAGCTACTTTGGGCACTTCAACCCAGTTATATCGCCCCCCCATCAAAAGTACAGAGTGGAGATGATCTGCGATAACAATGGGCCGGGTTTTAACTTTTTAGGGGTTTTGGGAAGTTTAAATTTTGGCAATTTGTCTTTCCAATGCCTGCAAATTTGTCTTTTCCTTTCGTTGGATTGTATCTTTATATTTTAGAAAAAATGAATTGGTTTTAAAATTTGATTGACGTAGATCGATGTACCCCTTTTAAAAATGTAAAACGTTTTTTGTTTATGGTCCCCAGACAGACAGGATAAAAGGGCCCGGGCACGTAACGAAATATATTCCCAATTATACGCTATCCCTAACGCAAAAATAAAGATCCTCAAATCCCAAAATACTGAATCACCACAGGAACCCGATGGGTTTTTGGAAGTGAAGGGCAGTCATAAGTTGAAAAAATATTAAAACGATGTTGTTCTTTAACCCTTTAATTTTTAAACCCAAAAAACCCAACCCTTCAGAAGGGTTTTATTTCGAGTTATTGCTTTCCTCTTTTTTTTCATTTTATTAGCGATAACGAAAAATGGGAAAATTCCCCTTCATAGAAAAAGCCTGTGCCTACTACTCTGAAGGGTTATTGGGGTTTTTTATCTATAATAAAAATTTTTTCCAAAGGTCCAGTGTTTTTAAAGTATATAATTTGGCCTCCCCGATATAGTTAAAAGGGCGATATAGTAAAGTGCACGCCTTTTTAAAAAGGGGGGAGACCCCAAGAACCCCCCCCTTTTTTCTCACCCCGGTTTTTATAACAATTACGATCCTAGCCGCTCAGGGTTGCTGAACGTTTTTTAAAAACCCTTCCATCCAAAGGAGGGGAAAGGTGTTGGTAGCCCCTTTTAACGACGGGCTTGGATTTCTTTGGGGAAAATGAGAAGGTTGTTAGAACCACAAGGGAAGGGGGTTTTTGTTAAAACAAATCATTTTCTCATGTCTGAGAAAGCTGCAGAAAGAAAAAGTTAGTAGATATGTTTTGCCGATACGGGGCCACCCCCCAAAGGGGGCCCCCGTTCGGGGTTTCTCCCGCCACATGGCACCGCACCATGGTTTGGGGCACTGAGGTATGGGGAAAAGCTGGGGAAAAGGGGTTTTGTTTTGGGGGCTCCAGCCATATAAAAAAAACATGGCTGCCGCTAAAGAAAAACATGGCCGCCTATCATTGGAAAAAAAAAAATGGCGGGTGTAGGTTTGGGTTTTAAGATGTCCGTTTATGGGAGGGCCTTTCCTGGGTGTTTATCAACATCCC
>JAFIRS010005075.1:0-66633 GCA_018342105.1 Gonioctena quinquepunctata
AATCAACTAATAACATTTTACCATGTTTTTGAAGTTTTTAACGTTGTGTTTGTATATATTTGTATTTATGAGTAAGTATTTTTATTATTAATAATTGTTTAATTGTTTATGTCCCTTTCACAAAGCTTTGTCAACAAGAAACTATCTTAGACAATAAAGTATTTTTTGATTTGATTTGATTTGATTTGATAGTTTTGGTCGTTTTCTTTCAAGTACAAATTCTATACATCATATTTATCCACCACATAATTTTAAAATATTAGATACTCACTGTTTTTTTATTTGAAGCCACTACATGCAAAAGTCTACAAAACTGTTTCACGGAAATTTAACATAACCTCCACCTATTCAGTCAGAACTGCCGGATTTTTAGCTAGGAAGTCACTAAACTAAAACAAATATGGGAGAATCAACCAACCTTACCAGGGTGGCCAATTGTGAACAAGAAATTCCCCAAACAGGCATTTACAATTACCCCAATTTTACAATTACCCCACCTGACCCTATATATTGTCCTCGCATTCTGCTTTACGTTTATTTAGTTGAGCATAGGTATCCTAAGCTCTTTCTGTTGCTTAGGTGTCATATCTCATAGCTTGGGTGGGGATACTTATCGGGCTTCATTTTCTGTTTTTTTTTCAACAAATTTAACACACCCAATTTGTAATGAAGTTCGACTTTTATCGGTCGATTTTTTCCTGCGTCAGGAGCCTAGTTATACTATTTATCTTCGGACTTGGGGTGATGCAACACACCAGAATGACCGATGACAAAAACGTAGCCACTTTTGGTACTTGGGTTTGGACAGGCTATGCGTTTGCGGCAATGAGTTTATCACTGATTTGGTTTAATGTTACACCTATTATGCAAAGCACTTCAACTTAACGGCCATCACTAATGACTCACTTGTAGGTGGTATGTCTATTTTGGATCGGTTAACCAAGATTTTCACAACTTCACTCAAATAAAACTGCCGGGAGCACAAAACACGTCCGGTGCCGGACACTGAACAGCTCGAACTCCAACAATATTTCAATATAAATGTTACTTCTGAGCTATGACACTCTTTACCAACTCTACTATTGCCATACAGCAAAAGTCCACTGTTGTGAACCAAAATATATTAAAGGGGCCTTACGATAAATGACTAATCCCAAAATTAAAAATTTTGGTTTTCTGAAAACAACCTACTTTGTGCAAATGAAAGCTCTTCTACTGCTGACCTATGTTCTAAAGTAATTGTATTTGCTCAAAGCTACAATGATGAAAATACTCCATAAATTTTCAAACTTTGATGTTTCCTCTGTTGTATTGACTTGGGTCATAAAACATGTTTTTCCTGATTTGATACCTGAGGCTCAAACCTTTTTGAAATATGGCTCAGAATGAATTAAATTTCAAACAATTATTGCTGTGAATGGCTAATGAAAAGTTCTACGCAACAATTCGAAATTATAAAGTTGTGGTAATATATTTTTTATTGGTGTCAGGCCATGGGAAGGAAATTTAATAAAGTTTCCCTTCCACTGGTCAAACCTATTTTTTTTTCGAAGGGTGCATATTATCATAATAATAGTATAAACATAAGGAAAAAAGTATACTAAATATAGATGGCAGCACCATGAAAAGGGAGGCCAGTGATTTAGAGAATCACTTATCTTCTACCTGAGAGGTATTGTCGTGCTCAGACGCTACTGAAAACGTATCCCGATCTAAATGCTGCAAAAAGTGCAAAAAAGCCGTTTCTGGTTTCAAGGGCATCAACTGCAATAGTGTCTTTCATGATAGTTGTGCGAAAGCAGTAAATTATGTGAAATTCATCGATAAGGAAGTAATAACCTGCTGTGAAATCAACATTGCCCAAAAATCGAATTGCGATAGTGTTAGTGATGGAGATTTTTCGAATCCCTAGAAAATATGTGCATCGAAAAGAAAGTAAATATAAGCATTTTCCAATACGTGGTGAGACAAAAGGATCAAATCATCGATCAACTACACGAAAAAGTGAAAATATCAATGTCCCAGATTGAAGATCATAAAAAAGGGTTAACCCTCAAGCTAAGTGATAGCGAAAAAAGTGGCTCGGTCAGCTCTGCTACTACTCAAGGTCAATTGTCGCACACAATACAATCCACCCATCACCCATCTCCACACAGCGATGTTGCCGGTTTCTCGCGGCCACCTCAACATCTGGGAATCTCAGATCAGACACTAAAGCTCTTTCTCTGGGAAACCGTTACCAGGGCGAAATGCGATAAATATATCAGTTTCTCCAATAAAGGTGAAGTTAATGATGGAACCGAAGATCACTCCACTAAAGTCACCTACAAGAAAAAGAAAAGGGGAACTGGGAAAGAAAATCAATTCAACAGATGTTTGTGTAAACTTATTACCTACAAAAAAATACTCAGAAAGACAACAGATCCTTCATGGTGGGTGTTCCTCTTGACGCAAAGGATATTGTTTGTGAACAAAGTTTTTGGCCAAAGAATGTGAACTACGTACGATTCAACTTCAGACTGGGTAGGTGGTTCCTAGACAACCAAGATCCAGTGAATACAGTGCTATCAACGATCAGCCTGCTCGTTTTTGTAGAAAATTTCCAAGAGAAAGCGAACATGTATTATCTTACAATGTTTTGGGTAAGATTGCTCCTCAATTCCTAGGTTGGTGAGTTAAATATATTTCACATGAATATTCATTCAATCTCTAATAAAATCGAAGCTTTGCTTCTATACATAGAAAACAAAAATTAGGATGTACTATGCTCAGTGAACACTGGCTCACTGACACTCAAATCCATCTGTATATATAAATAATTTCACCTTGGCCTCCTCCTACTGCCGCGCCGAGTATGAGCATGGCAGTGTTAGCATTTTCGTTAAAAATAGCCTAAAATCTGCACCTATAGATCTGCATAAGTTTTGTATTGCTAGACATGGGGAATTTTGCGCAATTGAACTATCTTGTAGTGGAACAGCTGTCATCACCTGTTACAGATCTAGCAGCTCCGGCAATATTGAGCTATTTTTCAAACAAATCAGTGTTTTACTAGATAAGTAATGGTTAAATATTCGAAAATAACATTAGTTCGTTACTTTAATATCAACATTCTAGTCTCTTATTATAAAACTATTATTTGGAAAGACATACTAGAGTCTTACGGATTAAAACCAACTATTTGTGTTCCCACTCGAGTAACATCTTCATCTTCCACATGCATAGACAACATTATAACTAATATGAACGAGAATAATTACAAAGGTTCAATTGACGAACCATGCCTATCTGACCATAAGTCTCAAACGCTCACCATATACTCTGGCACTAACAATTCCGAGAAAGTTTTCAGTACAAAAAGGGTTATCACTCAGGCACACATGAACAGAATGGTTGAAATACTATATCCCATGCACTTGTCCAGAAAAAATTCCAAATTTTCTAACAACTTTTTACAATTCCCTAATCATACAAAATTGTCCTGTAAAAAAGGTCCACGATAACGGTAATCATAAAGTAAATTTGTTTAATGAAAACTTGAGGAAAATGAGATTTCAGACAGCTCGAATGACATGTTTTTCAAAAAAAATTTATAACAAGTTCAAATTGAGTTACAATCAAGAGATAACTAAAAGTAAATCTGAAGCTTACAATCAGATGATATTGGTATCTGACAATTTAGCAAAAACCTGCTGGAATTTGATAAATACTGAATGCAATAGAGGCAAGAAAAAATCAATGAAAGATGTGTCTATAACTCCTGATGAGTTTAATGACTTTTTTATTAATAATGCAAATGATATTATAAGTTCACTACCTGATTGCGATCAAAATGCAATAAATTTTCTCGACCCACTGAAATCACCCAAAGACTCACTTTTTCTCCATTCATTAACTGAAAGTGATGTTCTTGAAGCTTTTCAAAAACTGAAAAATGCATCTTGTCCTGATATGTACGAAATGACAAGCAAAGTAATTAAAAGTACTTGTTTTTTTCTTTTAGAACCTCTGACTATTCTCTTCAATCATTGTATCTCCAATGGAATTTTCCCTGATGAGTTCAAACTAACTAAGGTGATACCAATTTTTAAAAAAGGTGACAAAAATACCATTTGCAACATATGACCAATACCGATATTCGGCAAATTTTTTGAAATTATCTTAAAAGGCCGCCTAATTTTATTCTTTACTGTTCACAAAACGCTACATGAAGGTCAATTCGGCTTTAGACAAAACTGATCCACTGTTCAAGCAATACAAAGACTTGTGTCGGACATAGTTAAGGGCTTTGAGGCTGGTCAACATACGGTGGTGTCTATGTGTGACTTGAGCAAGGGCTTTGACTGTGTCTCTCACACAGTACTTTTAGACAAACTCCAATTTTATGGTATACGTGGCACTGCTTGGAACTTATTTGAATCACACTTGAACGGCAGGAAACAAAAGCTGTCCTTTTCTGCTATTCCGAAATTGATAACATCCACTTTGGGGTTCCTCAAGGTTTTATCCTTGGCCCACTGTTATTCATCATCTATATCAATGACATGTTTCATTAAATGTGTCCGACCAAATGTGTTTGTTACGCAGATGATTGCTCTCTTTATGTCTCTGACAAAAAACTAGACTACTTAGAAAAAAAAAACAGGATTTTTCAGCAAAAGCCGAATGGTTCGTTTCTAATTGCGTGAAACTCAATAAAAATAAAACTCAAAACATTGTTTTCTCAACCAACAATACTGTTGCTAACAAATCTGAAGTTAAACTACTTGGAATTGTTATGGATGACAAGTTAAAATGGTCAGCGCATATTGAGCACCTAAGTAAAAAATTGAACTCAGCTATCTTCCTATTGCGGAAACTGAGCAGATTCGCTAGCCTGACAGTTTTGAAAACAGCCTACTTTGGCCTATTTCACTCCCACATTAATTACGGTATAACTTTATGGGGAAACGCTGTAGACTCTGTGAGAATTTTAAGACTTCAGAAACGAGCTTTACGAATAATATCTAAAGCCAATTATAGAGACAGCTGCCCCATCTTTGAAAACCTTGAAATACTCACCTTACCGTGTATTTGCATTCTCAATTATTTGCTACATATTCACAAGAATAAAAAAAAAATAAAAAAAATAATACATTTCACAATTATACCACAAGAAATTGTAACTTGATCCGACCCACTAGACATCGTTTAACGACTTCTGAACGCAATACTATAGATGTGAAGTTATATAATAAATTGCTAGAGCATATTAAGGAGTTACCTACCCACTTGTTCAAGAAACAAATTCGAAATTATTTGCTATCACACTGCTTCTACTCGGCGGGGGAGTATTTGGAGGCTAATGTGTGTTCATGCGAAACTACGACGCATTAACAATAAATAAATAACCACTAAATGCCATTGAGGACCCCTCTTCACCCAACCTAATTTTGAAAAAATGTTTTATTTTAAAATGTACTTTGTCTCGTTTTCATGTCCATGTCTATTTTAACATTCACCATACATGCTTACTGCTCTGTTTTGACTTACCACAAATGGATTTCTTTTTTCTGTAATGTGACTACATAAATAAATAAATAAATTAACAACCTATATTTTTAATTTGAAAAATGAGAAATGAATCAAAACAGGTTCAGTTCATTATATCATTTTGCGAGGAAGTGTGTTTGTGATCGTAAATTCAAAAAATAAACTACAGAATACCACACGAGAGTTTGATAAAGTAGAAAATAATTTTCCAGATTTCTTTCTCAAACTTGTTGCCATTTGGCAATAGCCACTCGAGCCCGTCGGGCTCTCGTGTCTATTGCCTGGCAACAACTTTTTGAAAATATGTCGAATTATTTTCACTTTATTCTCACTCTCTTGTGGTATTACAACTGAGAATATATGGATGCGGGAAAGTGTCCTGAATATATCAAGAGACCTTACTCTAAGCTAATCGTTAGTAAAATGGGTCAAATATCCGCAGAAAAAACTTTCCTGGCTTGTACCTATACAGAGTTTGAGTGAGATATCTGATATAGGGTGTTTGTTGCACAAAGGTACCGTTTCAAACTATTGATTTTCTGACTCATCCTTACTCAAGTCAGTGATGTTTACTTGAAAATTGAAGTAACCATCCAATGTAGTGCCATGTAAAATACTCAATTATGAAGTTTTATCATAGTAACCCGTAGAGGTAGATACGGGTGTGAAAACCGCCACGGTTTTCGATCTGGCAACACCGCGTGGTCCTTTCGTATCCACGCCTGAATTGCAGACGTTCGGAATTTTCAGTTTGCTCATCTCTTCAACGTCTTATTATTCAAACTGAGTAGATAGTAGGTAAACAAATGATCGCATAATATAAAAATGATATGGAATAAATGAGGTGGAAATTATTTTTCTAAATTATAAGATCATTCGTATTTTAAAAGGCATTCTGGGCGGGAAGAAAATTACAATCTTTTTTAATTTCTGAGCACACAATTGTTAGTAGTAGGAAAAAAGTTGGGCATATTCGAAACAAATAAAAATTCATATTTTCCAAACATACCGCTGTATCACACTCTGAGTGGGTAGACAATGTTTATAGAACCTTCCTTCTGCCCTTTCTGAAAGCAGATTCGTTTAAAGGGCCGTAGGAAAAAAGGTGAGAATTTTCGTATCGCACTATGAGTGGGTAGACAATGTGTATACAATGTTTTTCCTTCAGCAGGCAGAATCGTTTGTAGGGCAGTAGGAAAAGAGTTGAGAATTTTGAAAAAAAAAATTCATTTTCAAACAGAGCGATGTATCACATTCTGAGTGGGTAGATAATGTGTAAACAATATTTCTTCTTCAGTTTTTGCAGGCAGAATCGTTTGTAGAATTTAAGAAAAACATTAAAATTCATATTTTTCAAACAGAGCGATGTACTACATTCTGAGTGGGTAGATAATGTTCATACAACCTTTTTTCTTCAGCTTTTGCAGGTAGAATCGTTTGTAGGGTCGTAGGAAAAAAGTTGGTAATTTTCGAAAAAAAAAACATATTTTCCAAACAGACGATGTATCAATTCTATGGGTAGAGAGTGTTTATACTACCTTTCTTCTCCATCTACTGGAGATTGGTTTGACGTACATGGCCTATTTGTGTTGTTTACAGTGACCTGAAAATGTATCTCGCCCGAGTAATGTAATTAACTTGTGAACATATTTTTTACAACTTTCGACGAGGATTATCTCAACAGTGCAACATGAACTTAACTCGACTTTTGGACAGGAATCACCATAAAAAACGCTATAAATCAGTGGTATACCGCATTCAATCCTGGCTGTCATTCGCTCACTAAAGAGTTTCGTGAAAGTAGTCAAAAATCGGTTGTTGTTTCAGAAAACATTGATGTTGTCCGTGAACTGATATTGCAAGATCGTCATAGGACTTATCGTGAGTTTTAGGCATCCTTGGGTATTAGTGGAACCAGCATACATTCAATATTGCATGAACATTCCGCCGTCAAAAATAATTGTTCGATGTTGGATCCCACATAATTCGATAATTGCTCAAAAAAGGCTCTTGTCGATTAGTCGAAAGAAACACTAAAAAAATACGTATATGACATTGTGCTTATGAGCCAAATCCAACAAGAGTTGTATGCGCACCAAGCACTTCGGAGCAAATGGTTGCCTGTTTCTTAAAAAAACCGGTCATGTGGCAATTGTACCATTAGTGCAACGTCGGACGGTCAATTCAGAATGGTACACAATCATTTGTTTGCCAGAAGACTTCGAAAAAATAAAGAAAACAATCGCCAAAGACGGATCACTCTCCACCAGGACAATGCTCTCACCCATCGGCTCAAACAAGAGACTTTTTGTACTGAAAAATCGAATTAATGGATCATCCGCCATACAACCCTGATTTGGCACCCAATGACTAATTTTTATTCCCGCACATCAAAAATAAATTACGAGGTCAATGCCTTAAGAAACGGTTAATGCATTCAAAATAAATGTTCTGCAGGTTCCTCAATCGAAGTGGAAAAAGTGCTTCAGAAATTGGTTCAAGCGTATGCAAAATTGTATTGATATTTAAGGAGAATATCATGTGAAACAACAAAGCCATATGATTGATTTTTGTTCTCTATAACCGAAAAATAAAAGGCCACCCTCGTATATTGTGTCTGAACAATGTCTCCACCCAAAATTTATTGAAGCTGATCAGTGAACACTGTTTTACTGAGTATTAGAACACATGTGACTTTTACATTGGCGCAATCATTCCGCAGACAAGGAGAGAAGAAACCCCTTAACCCCAATAACATTATTATATTCAGTATTTAGTCACCAAAGCATGTTACAGGGTTGTAGTTATATATTAATATTTTTTTATTATATAGTGTCTATCTGTGTGTCTTACTCTCTCATGTGAGTAATTTTCATTAAGATTTGCAATTATTTCAATCTGTTCAGACTCTTTCGAAACTAAATTGTTCAAATCCATTGTGGATAAATGTTTGTTGTCCTTTGAGTGTTTTAGTTTGTCGTTATTTGTAAGCTGGTCTGTGTTTTCGTCTTTGTGAATATAGTTTAAGTTTTATTACTCTCGTTTCGGACGTCCATCGTCTTAATGGATTTATAAGGTTTTCACACGTTTCGATTGCTTGTATCTGCAATCGTCTTCAGGTGAATACTGACGAGTTTAGGTGCTACTTACCAATTTATATGTCTCTCAGTGCAATGGTGCGTGTAATGCCGCTATGTGTAGTGGTGCCTGTGTTTCGCGCCTCTGCAGTCCACCATAAAGAGCAATTAACAGCTTCCACAAGTTCTTGATCTCAACGCTTGGTTGACTAAAGGCGTTATTGGCTTCGATGTAGGCGGCCTCTTTGAACTTTCGTTTGAACCAATACTCCTCTCTATGTAGGACACTTGCATCATTCCATAGAATTCGATAGTGGTCAGCAATTCCTGATTTTGACGTTTCTCCATGTTGAGTCCATTTCTTGTGCTCATCCAATCTTACCGATGACGGTCTCTTTGTCTCTCCAATGTAGGAATCTCCGCATTCACATGGAACTTCATAAATGCAATACTTACTGATTTCATTTTTGTTGTCAGGTTTGGTCTTACTGAGGAAACTCCTTAAAGTACTGCCGGATTGGAAACGGCTCTTGATGTTGAACTTGTTTCCGATCCTTCTGATCTTCACGGAGACACCTCTGATGTACGGAAGGCAGATCACTGTGCTTTGTGTTGCTCTTCAGATGTCTTCGTTCTCTGGAGTTGTTTCAATACTTCTCCTAGGAGTATCTTGGGGTATCCATTCCGGTGAAGGTCCTCTCTGATGTGGTTTAATTCGGCATCTAGTGACTCCTCGTCGTTGCATATGTGCATAGCTCTCTCTACCAATGTTCTCACGATCCCTCTCTTTGTCGAACTCGGATGGTTGGAGCTGTAGTTGAGATACTGCCCCGTATGTGTCTTCTTTCTGTAGACAGGTGCGGATTTTATTGCCTATTCTCTCAACGTTAACATCGAGGAAGGGTAAGGCACTGTTGGTTTCAATTTCTATCGTGAATTTGATCGAATCCCTGATTCTGTTAATTCTTGAGAAGAAATCCTGGAGATGTTTATCTCCATGATTCCATATAATGAAAGTGTCATCCACACCTTTCGTTTGTATTCTGCCTCCTCTATAGCCAATTCCTCGAACCACTCCATGTATATGTTGGCGATAATTGAAGAAAGGGAAGATCCCATCGGGAATCCGTCGACTTGAGAGAAGAATCGGTCCTTTTCCTGGAAATATGAGTTCTGTAGACACCACTGTAGTAATTCCAACATTGCTTGGATGGGAAGGTCAATCCTCTTCGTGGAGCTGATTATCCACTTCGAGTTTCCTTTTGATGATGCTAAGGGATTCCGAAAATCCACAAACCAGACATACCACTGAGACCGATCACCAGCTTCCGGAACTCACCAACCTACAAGTTATCGAAATACCTCCTACCGATACTACAACCCTTACAAGGAAATAGCAGTTCATACGTCAAGAATTCCAAGCACTTCGTAGACACCATCACAGATGTTGAACTTGGACCAGAAGATCGTTGTATCAGCTTCGACGTGGAGAGCCTTTATACCTGTCCCTATAGAGGAATCCCTTAGCATCATCAAAAGGAAACTCGAAGATGATAATCAGCTCCACTAGAGGACTGATCTTCCTATCCAAGCAATATTGGAATTACCACGGAACTCATTTTTCCAGGAAAAGTACCCATTCTTGTCTCAAGTCGACGGATTCCCGATGGGATCTTCCCCTTCTCCAATTATCGCCAACATATACATGGAGTGGTTCGAGGAATTGGCTATACAGGAGGCAGAATACAAACCAAAGCTGTGGTTGAGGTACGTGGATGACACTTTCATTATATGGAATCATGGCGATAAACATCTCCAGGATTTCTTCTCAAGAATTAACAGAATCAGGGATTCGATCAAATTCACGATAGAAATGGAAACCAACAGTGCCTTACCCTTCCTCGATGTGAACGTTAAGAGAATAGGCAATAAAATCCGCACCTGTCTATAGAAAGAAGACACATACGGGGCAGTATCTCAACTACAGCTCAACCATCCGAGTTCGACAAAGAGAGGGATCGTGAGAACATTGGTAGAGAGAGCGATGCACATAAGCAACGAAGAGGAGTCACTAAATGCCGAATTAAACCACATCAGAGAGGACCTTCACCCAGGAGAAGTATTGAAACAACTCCAGTAAGACCAAACCTGACAACAAAAATGAAATCAGTAAGTATTTCATTTATGAAGTTCCATGTGAATGCGGAGATTCCTACATTGGAGAGACAAAGAGACCGTTATTGGTAAGATTGGATGAGTACAAGAAATGGACTCAACGTGGAGAAACGTCAAAATCAGGAATTGCTGACCACGCCTGGACGCCGAATTCTATGGGACGACGCAAATGTCCTACATAGAGAGGAGCATTGGTTCAAACGATATTTCAAAGAGGCCACCTAAATCGAAGCCAATAACGCCTTTAGTCAACCAAGCGTTGAGATCAAGAACGAGTGGAAGCCGATAATTGCTCTTTCTGGTGTACTGCAGAGGCGCGAAACTTCGCGCACTACCACACCGCGCGAAATTACACGCACCATTGCACTGACAGACATATAAATTTGTAAGTAGCACCTAAACCTGTCAGTATTCACCTGAAGACGATTGCAGATACAATCATTCGAAACGTCGTGGAAACCTTATAAATCCATTTGGTTGACCAATAATTTAAAGATCATGAAAAAAAAAACATCGAAACAAACTACTTGATAAGTACAAATCAACAAGAAACTTGGATGATTGGGAAGCATTCAAGCGAGCGAGAAATGATTTCCCCGCGGCAGTTAGGACTGAGAAACAGAATTATTTGAATAAAATTCACGGAACTAAAAGAATCGAAAAGATACCTGGAAAGCACTTGAACAGTTGAATATCCATTCTAATAAATCTGATATATCATTACCATCTGACTTAAATGAAGTTGAAGCCATCAATTCCTATTTCATTAACTCTGTTAAGGCATTAGAGTGACAAGTTGATAATGATCTTGTGCACTATTATAATACCCATAAAGTGAATTATAACCGAGACCACTGCAAAATTGAACCCTTTCGAGAGCATGACGATCTGGAGGCTGTAGAAAGTATCAAATCAAATACAGAAGGTTCTGATGGAATAACCCTCCTTATGATAAAATTGTGCTGTCCCTTTTTATTGCCATTTATCGCTCACATATTCAATTGTTGCCTTCTTGAAGGATATTTTCCTATAAATTGGAGAAATGCAGTTATTTTTCCGTTACCAAAAGTCTCGAATCCTAAATGAGACCTATCAGTAGGCTTCCAGTGCTATCTAAGATGTCCAAAAGACTGATTTTCAATGAAATATTACGTTTCCTCACAGAGAATGGCCTATTTTCTGATTGCCAATCTGGTTTCCGGTCTGGGCATAGTACAATTACAGCATTAACCAAAGTAATCGATGATATATTTCAGACAACTGATGATAGCAATACATCATTACTTGTTAAATTAGACCAGCGATTCCCAAAGTTAACTGGACCGTGACCCATCTAACAAAAACTTCCAAATTCGGGACTCAGCTCTTAACTGTTATGAAAAAAAATAGGCACAACTATGCGAATGAAGGACTGTTCAAATGAATAAAAAAAACCGTTATCATCGAAAATTTTAATACTTAAATACAAGGAGTCCTATTTCAATGAATTTGTTTCCTATTTTTTATCATTACAGCTTCAGCATCTACTTCAATTTTAGTAACTTTTGATCACAATGAGTTTGATATGTTCAATTTATTTTGGTAGTTACTTTTAATACTAACCATAGCTGAAAATCCTCCTTTACATAGGTATGTGGCACTGAAGGGGAGGAGGACTTTCATCAAATAGACAAGCATAGGTGTCAGCAACTGAGAGCCAGAAACTGCTTGCGATTGAAAGTAGTTTTTAGTGACTTATCTTCAGAAAAATCAATGAGTTCCTCACTTGCTTATGTTGACATTTCAGTTGGTAGGTGGTCTTATCAAATCAAATCAAAATATACTTCATTGTCTGAAGAAGGTATTCTCATTGACAAAGTGTATTCAATCAACTAACATGGTTTTATGGTACATGAACTGATGTGCGGATGCATTAAGTTGCATAGAAGTTTATAAAAGGTATAAAATTTATAAAATGTATAAAAATGTATAAAATGTATAAAAATGTATAAAAGAGAAAAGAGAAGAAAAATGTATAAACACTTGAGTATAGTAACCTGTACCAAGAAAGACATGTACATGGGGGTAAGTATGCTGGATAATAAGATATGTGGATGTAGGCAAGACCCTCCAAGCAAGATGGGGTGGGATAGGTATACACTTAAATACATTCCACATACATATTTCCCAGGTCATACATGTACCCCAGTACCTAAGGCATTTAAAATACATAAGTTACAAAGTATAAGAATATAGATGTTAAATACCTCTCTGGAATAATCGTTTATAGAGAGAAGGCGATGAGGCGGAGAGCATGATATGACAGAAGAGATTTGACTTTTGTGACATTTTTCAATTTTATAAGATTCACGATAATAAATCACATTCAAAAATCAGAGATTGATTAAATACAGTCCACTCTATCGAATTAGAATTTATTCAAGGTCCATCTCACCGGATCTTGGATGTGAACAACAATAGCGAATTGAAGAATCACATTTCGTCGACAAGCTGTTACAAGGGAGTCCACAAGACAGCGAGTTCCGAGAATTGTGAGTGAGTTCCCTTTATTCCTTCCTTTTTCCAATTTTGAGGTAGCTTGCTGCTTGTCTACTTGTTATTAGATTTATCATTGCATACTTTCTGGAGTGCACAATTTCAAATTAATTCATTAATAACGTGGTAAGTTCATTGGTGAATCATATACGTCCTTGATTTGAATTTGCTCAGAATGGCAGAACTTTCAGTTCTGAAAAGAAAACGAGGTTCTGTAAAGCAAAGGCAGACGACGTTTGTTAAATTCATGAATACTTTGCAAGATGATCTCCAAGCGGAAAAACAAATTGATGAGAGTACCATTTGTCAATTTCAAGATCAGTTCGAAAAATTTCAAGGCTTATTCGCAGAATTTGAAGCTTCAATTTCGGCGGAAGCTAAGATCATATTGAAAAATGTTGGTAAAATGCCTGATTTATCATCGATTCCTGCAGTTCCTTTTCACACCTCACCGTCAAATATTCATTTAGAAAATGTCAAATTACCTGATATAAATTTGGTAAAATTCAATGGGAAATTCGACAATTGGCTTGAATTTAAGGAAACATATGAATCTCTCATTCACGCTAGTGTTTCTATTAATAAAATACAAAAATTTCATTATTTAAGAGCATCTCTTGAGGGTGATGCACTCAAGGTAATACAAGCCTAGAGTTCTCTGCAAGCAATTACGATATTGCTTGGGACTTGATTTGCAATAGATTCAACAATAGTCGATTGCTATTTAACAATCATATAAAAGCTATTTTTGATTTTGAAACCCTCAACAAAGAATCATCAGCGGGGTTTGAGAAACATAATTGATACGATTTAAAAACATTTAAGGGCCTTGGAATCTTTAAAACAACCAGTTTGTCAATGGGATACTTTGATTATTTTCATAATAACTTCCAATTTAGATAAAGCTACTGCACGTGATTGGGAAAAACAAAAAACTGATAAAGGAAGGATACATTGGAAGATTTAAAAATATTTTTGAAAAATAAGGCGGATTTTCTAGAAACAATTGAAATCAACCATAATAAACAAGCGAAAGATCAAAAAGAAATTATTCGTGGTTTCAGACAAACTTCCTTACTAGCAGCAAATCCCAAGTGCAATTTATGCAGACAAGGTCATCTCATTTACAAATGTGCCCAGTTCCTCAAACTATCGGTAACCAAAAGGATACAAAAGGTAAAGGATCTTAAATAATGCAGTAACTGTTTATGTACTGGTCAAAAAGCTGAAGATTGTAGATCCGGAAAGTGCAGGTTATGTAATACATAGTTCATTGTTGCACATCGACAATCTCTCTTCATCAGAAGTGAGTTTAACAAGTCAATTATACAAAGGCTCAGTGCTGCTATCAACAGCTATTATTTTAGTTGCTGATTCAACAGGACATTTTCACAAGGCTAAGGCCATTCTAGATTGCGGTTCACAATCCCATTTTCTGTCCCAGTCGTTCTGCAAATGTCTCAACCTCAAACTGAATGACAGTAATATTTCCATTGCAGGTATTAATAACCTCTCTTCCGCATTGAATAAGAAAGGGGAGATTATTATTAAATCGTCCTACAACAATTTTGAAACCTCAATTTCTTGTTTTGTACTTCCGACTATTACGGATCAATTGCCTTCTTCGAAAATCGACATAAGTTCTGGAATATTCCATAGATTATTTAGCGGATCCCATTTTAATGAACCGGGAAAAATTGATTTTTGATTGGCCTGGATTATTTTGGAATATCTTCTTCAAGAAAAGGTCAGTTTAGGTCAACATCTTCCTTCTCTACAAAATACATATTTTGGTTGGATAATTTCAGGCGCAATAACTGAACCTAATTCGGAGGTGAGTTGCAATCTGTCTCGATTGTCCGATCTTAACATACAATTAGACAAGTTTTGGGAGATTGAGGAAGTTAAGCCAGCCAGTTTTCAGTCAATATCATCTGATGATGAATTGTGTGAAAAACATTTTATAAATAACTTCACAAGGGCGATTGATGGTAGATTTCTAATTAGAATTCCTTTAAAGTTTCCAAGTTGCAATCTTGACGATTCAATGAAAATGGCGATTAAGAGATTTTTTAGCTTAGAACGAAGGTTAGAAGCAACTCAAGAATTGAAAGATCGATATCATGATTTCATTCATCAATATTGTAACGAACCTAGGCCGGACCTGTCGCCTCGCGCGTTGCCGTCGACAGCGATGAGGTCATCCCCGGAGATGTTCGAGAACAGTCCAGTCGCTCTGCCGTGGAGAGCAACGGTCGATATGGGAAACAATTGGAACATGCCGGTCGCCAACTACCCGAATTCGAAACATCGAGAATGCTGTATCGGAGATAAATAGGCAACCCTCAAGTGGAGTCGACAGTCTGAACGAGCCCATACGATCGAGCTATACAGTGGCGTAGTAATATAAATTAAGTTGTATATTTAAGTGTTAAATAAATTAGTTAAACCAAGTTAAGTTTAATTTACGTTACAATTGGTGTCGGAAGTGAGATTTTGAAAATAAACAAGTGATCGTGGAGTGGATAGTCAGAAAAATAAATTGATAGACCTTTCTGTACGCCCAAAATAGACAGTGGCCCGGTTTTCGCGAAGTGGACAATTGTGCGTGGGAATATAAACTGATACGCTCTTCGCGTGAAACAGACAATAGACTGGTGGCCCGTGGAAAAGAATTCGCGAAGTGAATTTTTAACAAACTGATAACTTTTCGTGTAAAACAGACTGATACCTCGTCAAAGACAAAATGTGTTCAAAAAAAGTGCCCTTGCAGAAGGACTTATACAAGAAGGTGAGGACCCCGAAACATTTTTATTCGAAGTTCCCGGAGGTGATTTAAGGAATTGAAACAGGAATTGGAGGAAAGGGAACTGGAAACAACAGGTAAAAAGCAAGTACTCCAGGAAAGACTTGCAGAAGGACTTATACAAGAAGGTGAGGACCCCGAAACATTTTTATTCGAAGTTCCCGGAGGTGATTTAAGTTTGGTAATGAATAAACTCGAAGAAACTACTAAATCCGTGAAAGAAGAACTGCAACAAAATTCTAGAAATCTGGAAGAGAAACTTCAGGAAAATTCTATAAATCTGGAAGAGAAGCTTTCTAGAAATCTGGAAGAGAAGCTTCAAGAAAATTCTAGAAATCTGGAAGAGAAGCTTCTAGAAAATTCAAGAAGCCTGGAAGAGAAGTTCCTGGAAAACACAGAAGGCCTAAAAAAAGAATTGTGTGGTGTGGCTAATTTTCTAGAAGAAAGAATGGGAACCGTTGAGACAGAGATAGATAAAATTAGGGAGCAAATGAACACGGAGGTAGATAAAATCAAAGATGGGGTCGAGGCAGAAATGGACAAAATAAAGGAAACGATCAGTAAGCTGGAAAAACAAATTAATAGTGCGTCCTCCACAGAGATGGTTAACGAAAATGCAATGCTGGACTTGAGTTTGAACGTGGATAAAGTTCAAGAGGGTATAAAAGATGTCAAGGTCATTTCAGAAATAGGGAAGCTTTCCATGAAGCCGCCTCAGTTCGACGGAAAAACTCCATGGGCAAATTACCGCCGGCAGTTTGAAGCAGCGGCCAAAGCAAACGGATGGAATGCAGGGGAAAGAGCTGTAGCACTGACACTGGCATTACGTGGAGAAGCGACGAATATTCTACAAACTCTCACCGCCCAAGAACAGGAGGACTATGATCAGCTGATTAAACATCTAGAATTACGATATGGTCAGGCCCATTTGGAACACGTATACCACTCCCAGCTGAAAAATCGCTGTCAGAAATCGGGCGAATCCTTACAAGAATTTGAAACTGACACTGCACGCTTGGTTCGCCTCGCATATCCAGCCATACCGGAAAATGTAATGGAGCGATTAGCGGTTCAGGCATTCTTGGATGGACTCCGTGACCAAGAAACCAGACAAGCGTTGATATTAGCTCGTCCAACACATCTCGTAGACGCACTGGCACGCGCTTTGGAATTCGAAGCAGCAAAACAATGCTGCGAAAGCCAAAATAAAGTTTGAACGATTGAGGAAGACTCACAGGAGCCTGCTAACTTGGAAGCTACCATAAGAAAAGTGATAAAGGAAGTGTTGCCTGAGAAAAGACAGATAAGATGCTGGAATTGTGGCAACATTCATCGACTCCGATGCAGGAAAACTAAAGAAGGTCGACGAGAAGGGGCAATCGTCGGCATGTGTCCGGCAAGCCCCGGTTAACAACGCATATGTCGCTATCCTTCAACGACAGAACAAAGGTGTCTTCGTAGACGGTCTCATCAATAACGAGCCTTGCACCATGCTGCTAGATACCGGTGCGACTAGGACAATTCTCGGGCCTTCCTTTGCCAGAACACCGGAACGGATTGAACCGACAACTTGGAAGCTACGCACAGCAACAGGGGAGCCAGCTACTGTATATGGCGAGCTACCGATTGAAATAATTTTGGGCAGCACTAAAGTGAAACATCAGGCACTTGTAGCGGACATCGAAGACGATGCAATCATCGGAATGGACATCATGAATTCCAGAGGGTTTGAATTGGATTTCAAAGACGGCGTCCTACGTGTCAACGGAGAAGAGCTGGTGCTCCATGGGAGAAGTGAGGAGTTGATCCGTGTGCTGTTGGCTGAAGATGTAAGCGTACCTGAGAGGGCTGAAACCATTCTGGAGGCTCGCCTGGACGGGAGTGCGAGCAGTGGAGACGTGGTGATGTTCGAGCCCAAACTTCATGATGAGAAAATTGGACGAGGGATTGCACTAGGGAAGACCTTGTTGCGTGCTGACAAATTTGTGCCGGTAAGGGTCATGAATGTCAATTATTTCCCAGTGACCTTGAAGAAAGGAACAATTTTGGGGCACTGCTCGTCAGTTTCATCTGTGATCCGGGGCGTACGAGGTACGATTAGCCAACCCAACAACTTGCCCACAGAACTAGAAAAATTAGTTGCCATCTCTTCCAAAGACATAAAACCAGCTCAACAGCCCAAACTAAGAGATTTAGTCAAAAAGTACCAAGACATCTTCGATACCGGACAAGGAAAAGGAGGTCGAACTAATGTGGTCCAGCACAAGATTGATACTGGGGGTGCCCGACCGATCCGGCAATCAGCAAGAAGACTTCCTCTTGCCAAGAAGGAAGAGGCTGACAAAATAGTCAGCGATATGGGAAAAGAAGGAGTTATCGAACCATCTGACAGTCCCTGGTCCTCTCCAGTCGTACTGGTGAAGAAAAAGATGGATCGACACGCTTTTTTGTAGACTATCGCCAACTTAATAATGTCACGAAGAAGGACAGTTACCCTCTCCCGAGAATAGATGACACCCTAGACACGTTGGCTGGTTCCACGATTTTCTCGACCCTTGATCTGAAGAGTGGATATTGGCAAGTAGAACTGGCTCAGGAAGATCGAGAAAAGACTTCTTTTACCATCGGCTCAGGATTGTGGCAGTTCACCGTTATGCCATTCGGGCTCTGTAATGCTCCCGCCACATTCGAAAGATTGATGGAGACAGTGCTGAAGGGACTCTCATGGAACACGTGTCTAGTGTATCTCGACGACATAATTGTGGTCGGCAGATCGTTCGAGGACCACGTGAAAAACTTGGAGGAAGTATTCCTGCGATTGAGGAACTCCCGGGTTGAAGCTGAGCCCTAAGAAATGCCATCTGTTCCAAAAAGAAGTACGATACCTCGGCCACGTTGTCTCTGGGGAAGGAGTAGCAGTAGATGACCAGAAGATCAAAGCTGTTAAGGATTGGCCCATCCCAAAAGACATTCACCAACTTCGAAGTTTCCTTGGATTATGCACATACTATCGCCCATATGTGCTGGGATTCGCCAACATCGCTAAACCGCTGACCAGGCTCACGGAAGGCCAAACAAAGTTCCAGTGGTCCGAAGAATGTCAAGATTCATTCAGGAAGCTGAAAGGAGCTTTGATCAATGCACCTATACTGAGCTATCCCCTACCCAAAGGGAAATTCATTTTGGATACGGACGCCAGCAACGTGGGACTTGGAGCTGTCCTATCTCAGATCCAGGAGGGACAGGAGAAGGTCATTGGTTATTTCAGCAAGACGCTTAGCAAACCAGAGCGCAATTACTGTGTCACCAGGCGAGAGCTGTTAGCTGTTGTAAAGGGAGTGGAGCACTTCTACAAGTACGTGTATGGAAGAAGATTCCTGTTGAGAACTGACCATGCAGCTCTCAAATGGCTCTTACAGTTCAAAAATCCTGAGGGTCAAGTAGCACGTTGGATCGAGAGACTCCAAGAATTCGATTTCGAGATCGAACATCGAGCCGGAACTAGCCATAAGAATGCAGATGCCTTGTCGCGAAGACCATATCCAGATGATTGCTCACATTGCCGACGAGCAGAAGAGAAAGAAGCAACACTTTGTAGAACCGCGGCAATGGATGACAACTGGAATGACAGCAAGATCCGGAAAGACCAAGAGAAAGACCCCGACCTTGGCTTAGTCGTCAGCTGGAAGAAGGGCAATCGAAGACCATTATGGCAGGAAGTCGCAGGATACTCGCCGGCTGTTAAGTCCTATTGGGCACAATGGAACTCTCTTATTCTGGACAATGGATCCTGAAACGTGTGTTGGAGGCCGAGATTGGTGGGAAGACAGACGCCAAATAATTGTTCCCAGGAACAGAAGAGAGGAAGTGCTGCGGAAATCCATGATGGAGTCGCTGGAGGAC
Source organism: Gonioctena quinquepunctata (assembly GCA_018342105.1). NCBI lineage: Eukaryota > Metazoa > Arthropoda > Insecta > Coleoptera > Chrysomelidae > Gonioctena > Gonioctena quinquepunctata. Next base: position 20,029 of record JAFIRS010005075.1, read on the forward strand.
ATCTGGGAGTGACGAAGACCCTGCAGAAAGTGAGGCAACGGTTTTACTGGGCCAATTGTCAAGCTGACGTCCAGGACTGGTGCAGAAAGTGCGCTGTATGCGCTGCTAGCAATGGACCTCGAATACGACCCAAGGCCCCGATGCGTCAGTACAACGTAGGCAGCCCGTTAGAGAGAATCGCCATTGACATCGCCGGCCCGTTTCCCGTATCCGACCACGGGAATAAATACATCCTTGTGGCAATGGACTACTTCAGTAAGTGGGCGGAAGCCTATGCCCTGCCCAACCAGGAAGCCATCACCGTCGCCGACGTCTTGGTGAAAGAGTGGATATGTCGATTCGGTATTCCAATGGAGCTGCACTCGGATCAAGGCAGAAATTTCGAATCCAACCTTTTCCAAGAAATATGTCTACTGCTGAACATCCGCAAGACAAGAACCACGGCCCTACATCCGCAGTCCGATGGAATGGTGGAACGGATGAACAGGACGATCAACCGCCACTTGTCCAAGGTTGTCTCTGACCATCAAAGAGACTGGGACCAGTATCTTCATTTGTTCCTGATGGCCTATCGATCCGCAGTACACGAGTCAACCGGTCAAACTCCTGCTAGTATTATAATGGGCCGAGAACTGCGACTGCCTTGTGACCTGAAGTTTGGGATACCGCCAGGACAAGACACTGCGGGAGAGGACTACGTCAGCAAACTTCGGCAGAGAATGGACGACATCCACGAACGAGTCCGGTTGAACATCCAGAGTGCCAGCGATAAAATGAAGAAGACCTATGACTCAAGGCCGACGCCGGAGGATTTAAGGTTGATGACCTGGTTTGGCTGTACAACCCCAAACGTCGTCGTGGACTATCACCAAAGTTGCGGAACTCGTGGGAAGGCTCGTATAAAATCGTGAAAAGGATAAACGACCTTGCCCCCCACCGAATCCAAAGCCACCCCGAGGGAAACTAAGGGTCGTCCATTTCAACAGGTTGGCCCCTTACGCTGGAAACCATGACCAAGTTCGCACCCTCAAGCCACCGGAGGATGATATGACGTTCGAGAAGTTTATGTCCTTGTATTCAAACGGGCAGAAAGTTCTACATGGGGTTACTAGAGAGGAGTCACGAGACCTTTTCGAGGTGCCTGCTGACTACGCACTAGCGCACTGTGTGGCAGAAGATCTTCGAATGTCCAGGGGCATCGCCGTAGTGTTCTCCAAGAAATTTGGTCAACTCCAAACACTGCGGGAGCAGAATCCAGAAGTTGGTGGGGTGCTACAGTTGAAGAAAGGCCAGAGAAACATCTACTACCTAGTTACCAAGAGGCATTCCCAAGATAAACCGTCCTATGAAGATGTCTGGAAGAGTCTCACCAAACTAAGAGGTACTATGGTGGTATGGTGGACCAGAATCTGGTGGATCTAGCAATTCCAAAATTGTCCTGTGGTATTGATGGGTTGGACTGGAGAGTCATAAGAAGTATGCTGGAGGCGATATTCAGATCCAGCGGCGTCAAGATTTTGGTTTGCTGTAACCCTCTTCCACGACCGATCATGAAGACCGTGGAGTGTTACTTCCATCGAACTTCACGGTGCAGATATGGGGAGTCATGCAGATATCGTCACACTCCAAGGATGAAATTTCGGGACGAAATGTCTTTAAGAAGGGGGCAATGTAACGAACCTAGGCCGGACCTGTCGCCTCGCGCGTTGCCGTCGACAGCGATGAGGTCATCCCCGGAGATGTTCGAGAACAGTCCAGTCGCTCTGCCGTGGAGAGCAACGGACGATATTGGAAACAATTGGAACATGCCGGTCGCCAACTACCCGAATTCGAAACATCGAGAATGCTGTATCGGAGATAAATAGGCAACCCTCAAGTGGAGTCGACAGTCTGAACGAGCCCATACGATCGAGCTATACAGTGGCGTAGTAATATAAATTAAGTTGTATATTTAAGTGTTAAATAAATTAGTTAAACCAAGTTAAGTTTAATTTACGTTACAATATATTGATCTGGGGCATATGTCATTATTGAAATCACCAGATCAAACAAAAATTCCGTATTTTCTGCCGCATCATGGAGTGATTAGAGCTGACAGCTTGACTACAAAGCTAATGGTGGTATTTGATGGATCAAGTATTTCAGATTCTGATTGGTCTTTGAATGACCTTCAATTCACAGGGCCTCCTGTTCAAAACGAGATCATATCAATTTTATTGAGATTCCGTCAACACAGCTTTGTTGTGTCTTCGGATGTTGCTAAGATGTTTCGACAGATTATGATTCACCCTGAATATAGAATAGAATAGAATATCCTTTATTCACCATAAGAAATACAATAGTATTATAAGGTTTTGTCAAGAGTATATAAATAAAAACACTAAATAAATAACTAAATAAACAAATGAGAGGTGAACAATTACAATATAAATATCACTGTTTCACTAGAATATACATAACTATAATTTATTTTTTTGTGTCTACGTAGATTGTAACTTCGAAATATATTAGTTGGTGTTGAAGTCAAATGATAAGAATTCGTCGATACTATAAAAAGCGTTTTCCAAGCAGGTATTCCTCATGTAATTTGAAAACGAAGTGTATTTAATTTTTTATATCTTCTGGTAGTTTATTAAATAAAATAGGACCATAATAATTTTTCGAAAAACGGCAGTGATTTAGTCTTGTGAATTCAATTTTAATTTGTTGTGATTGTCTGGTGTTATGTGAATGAAAATCGTTTTGATTTAGATATAAGTGAGGATTTTTTTTACATAATTTATGCACGAATAGACGTAAAGAGAAGGTAGTGTAAACATTTTATTATTAATAAATGTTGTTTTAACAACTTCTTGATAACCCAGTTTGAAGATAACTCGCAAAACTTTTCTTTGCAGTCCAAACACTCTTTTTGCATGAGGCGAGTGCCCCCAAAGTACTAGACCATAAGAGATATGGGACATAAAAAGTGAATGATAAGCAGTGATAATGGTTTCAATAGATGAAATGTCCATTAAACTTCTTATAACATAAATGCTCTTTGCCAATTTTTTGCAAATAAAATCTACATGTTTTTCCCAAGAGAGCTTTGGATCCATTTGGAACCCAAGAAATTTGATCGATTCATTTTGATCTACAGTCAGTTGTTTGTGTGTAAACAAGTAATGTTGCGTTTTATTTGTATTCAGTTTTAATTTATTATTTGTCAACCATTTATCAGCATTCGATTCTGCTACTTTCATTTCATTAACTATAGCCTCGTAGTTTGTATTTTGGAGCGTTAAGGATGTGTCGTCAGCAAATTGCGTAATCTCAGAGTCATCATCAGTTTTGAAATCAATCACATAAATTAAGTATAGAATTGGTCCCAAAACCGAACCTTGGTAAACTCCGTTTTTTATTTCTTTGGTATCAGATGCCTTATTATTCAAAAAAACGTACTGTCTGTGTTCCGATAGATATGATCTAACTAGGTTAATTGAGTTTCCCTCAAATTTAAACCACTCCAATTTTTAAGCAGGATTTCATGTGACACGCAATCAAATGCAGCCTGAAGATCGCGAGAACACTGTTCCTGTGTGGACACGTTTCTGAAATCCTATGACGATCTTATCTACCAGCTGCATTACAGCGCTCTGTGGTTGATTTTCCGTTCCGAAAACCATATTGGTAATCTGGAATGATGTTATGTACCTCAAAGTGTTCTACTAACTGCGATTTCAGAGCAGCTTCAAATATTTTACCGACTGCGGGAAGTATTGAGATGGGTCTTAGTTTACACAATTCTTCTGCATTTTTTTCTTTTGGTATTGGGATCACTTTTGTAATTTTAAGGCAATCAGGAAAAGTTCCGCATTTTATGGCTTCTATCGACATCTTCAACAAATTGTGTGGCGTGAGCAACCTCAGGAAAAGTTTTCTATTTACCAGCTCAATATCGTTACATATGGTAGCAAGTCAGCTCCTTTCCTCTCGATGAGATGTTTGAGACAACTGGCGTTTGATTGTGCTGAAACTTTTCCAGAGGCTTCAAATATAATATTGAGAGATTTTTATGTGGATGATCTTCTCACTGGATTCAGTTCTGAGCAAGAGGCAATCTCAATTTGTAAGATTATTTCCGAAATCTTGAACACTGCAAAATTCCCGCTAAGAAAGTGGATGTCAAATAGTACACATATATTAAATGAAATTCAAGATAATAGTGAGCCTTTAAGTGTCATTATACTCGGGGATAATGAACAATCGAAAACATTAGGGATAAGATGGTATAGCAAAACAGATATGTTAACATGTGATCGTTGCTAAAATCATAATACAAAAACTCTGGTTATCAAAGACAGGATGGGATGATATCATACCTTCAGATTTGGAGATAGATTGGAAACATTTCAGAAATGAGTTATCATGTCTCAATGAGGTGCAAATTGAACGGCATGATATTTGTCCTAACTTCGTTCATATTAAAGCTCACGGTTTTTGTGATGCCTCACAAACATCATACGCAGCATGTATATATTTAAGAAGTACTGACCAGCAACGCAATATTCATGTACAATTTTTATGCACGAAAACATAGGTTGCTCCATTAAAATCAAAGTCAACAAAACCGAAGTTAGAATTATGCAGTGCTTTATTACTGGCTCAGAGATTCTCTGACTATCGATATGCCATATTTTTTGTGGTCTGATTCACAAGTAGCGCTATGTTGGATTCAAACCCAACCATCACTACTGGTAGCATTTGTTCAAAATAGAGTGTCGGAAATTCAATCCTTAACACACTCTGATATGTGGTATTATATTAACACAAAAGATAACCCTGCGGATTTAGCTTCCAGGGGAGTTTTTCCAAAAAAATTGATTTCTAATCAATTATGGTGGCATGGTCCAAATTGGTTGTCCCTAGACAGGTCGAAGTGGCCGCTTTCATCACTTCACAAACCATTTGAGCAAATAAATGATTGTAAGAGGCAAGCATTCGTTTCGACTTGTTCACAAAAACAATTTCCATTCAATAGATTTTCTTATTTAAGAAAATTGAAAAATACTTTAGCTTATTGTTTACGTTTCATTTCTAATTGCCAACTTCCAAAGGATAAGCGATTATCAGGGGTATTAACTGTTGAAGAATTGGCAAACAGTTTGAAAAAACTAGTTCAAATTGCCCAAAATGAATCCTTTATGGAAGAAATAGGTCTGTTAAAAAATGATAAAAAATTTAATTCAAAACATAGATTATTACGACTTTCTCCTTTTTTGGGTTCGGAAGGACTTTTGAGGGTGGGAGGTCGTTTGAGGCATTCTTCGTTTAACTTCGATGGGAAACATCCCATACTTCTAGCCAAAAATCATATATTGACTAAATTAATTTTCGAGGAAGAACATAAGCGGTTACTCCATCCTGGTTCCCAATTACTGCTAGCAACTGAACGACAAAATTATTGGTCGACTTCTGGGATGAGTTTTGCAAAAAAGATAACTCACAATTGTATCAGATGTTTCAAATTTCGACCTAAACATTTCGATCCAACTATGGCACAGCTACCAAAAGAAAGAGTTACGTGCTCAACTCCTTTTTTTGTAACCGGGGTAGACCATGAATGTCCTTTTTTATTAAAGGATGGGAAGGGGCGTGGAAGTAAGACAGTGAAAGGATATGTGTGCCTTTTCATTTGTTTTTCTAGTAAAGCAGTTCATCTTGAACTAGTGACAGATCTAACAACCGACAATTTTATCGCTGCATTGCGGCGTTTTACTTTAAGGCGTGGTAAACCCAGCCATATTTATTCCGATAACGGTACAAATTTTGTAGGGGCTGCAAAGGAACTGAAATTACTGAGTGAATTCTTTTCAAGATCAAGTAATGAAATAGCGCAATCGTGTGCCAATGAAAGCATCATTTGGCATTTTATACCTCCCAATTCACCCCATTTTGGGGGCCTATAGGAATCAGGGGTGAAATGTACAAAACACCATCTTTTGAGGGTCATTGGGAGACAAAATTAACTTATGAACAGTTTAATACCATATTAGTGCAGGTAGAAGCTACTTTAAACTCCCGTCCATTGTATCCACTTTCCTCTGACCCAAATGATATCCAACCCCTTTGTCCAGCTCACTTTTTGATAGGAAGGCCATTAGTGACAGCACCTGATCCAAATATACTAGATATTACAACAAGCAAACTGTCTAGATACCAATTAATACAGCAAATTCAACAGAGTTTTTGGCGTCGATGGTCACGCGATTACTTATCCCATTTACAACAGAAGAATAAATGGGCTCAGACTTCCAAATCAGACACTTGTTCTGGTAAAACTGGATAACTTACCACCAAGAAAATGGCTTGTTGGCAGAATTATCGAAGTATACCCAGCAGATGATGGCGTTATTCGAGTTGTATCAATAAAAACACACAACGGAATCCTTAAGCGAGCAGTTTCCAAACTCTGTCCACTACCAGATCAAGTGAATCACAACAATGAATAATTTCCACCCTGTATATTCAAATCATGTTTTATATTCATCAGTGTTAATGTTGAACAATTGCATGCAACCGTTCAAGGTGGGAGTATGTTAAATACCTCTCTGGAATATTCGTTTATGGAGAGAAGGCGATGAGGCGGAGAGCATGACATGACAGAAGAGATTTGACTTTTGTGACATTTTTCAATTTTATAAGATTCACGATAATAAATCACATCCAAAAATCAGAGATTGATTAAATACAGTCAGTCCACTCTATCGAATTAGAATTTATTCAATAGAAATATTAGAAAATATTAAAATTGGAACCTGAAGGCAGGTATCACGGTCAAACACACACACACACACACACCTACACAGGTATCAGCTACACTATGGCAACCCAAGCATATTCGGAACTTGTGGCACATTTGATAATATACTAGGTGAAGGTAGTGCTCTTTCTGAGAAATATTCAGCTATTTTTATTTTTGAAGTACACCCCGTTTAACAAGATATATTGATGTTTCACACTACGGCTACCTGAGCCACAATGTTGTGTGTACAAGTAATGTGTAAAGAGTTGTCATAGTGCAAAATTAGTAGCCATAGTGTTGCAAGTTCGTGAGGTGTGTGAGAGCGGTGTTGCCACATTTTATTTACTTTTCACCACGCCCACTTACTTACGTACACACGACTCTGTGGCTACTACAAATTTATTATGGTTCTGCGCAGTGAGCAGTCATATCGTAAGTCGGAACATAAGCGAAAATTTCTTCTCGTTGATACCAAAGTTCATTATTGCGGCTGAATATCAGAAATTGGATGTTGACAATTGAATTTTGAATAATCTGAGTTGAATGTTAAAGGATGAAACAAGAAGTTTAATGTTGAAAGTTGAATATGGAAAATTGTTGAAAATTGAATACTGAAAGTCATCTGTCTAAAATTGAAGGTTGTAGGTGTAATTTGAAAGTTGATGGTTGGAAATTAAATGATGAAATTCGAATGTTAAAAATATAATCTTGAAAATTGAATGTGGCAAGTTGAGAATTGAGTTAATTGAAGTTGAGGTGTTATTTTGAATGAAGTTGAATGTTCAGAATGTTGAAATTTTGAGTTGAATAATGAATGTATGAAAAAATAAATTTTGTATAAAAGTCGAATTATGCTTCGTAATGAAAAATTTCGTGGAATCAAACTGATGAATGAGCCCTGATTCCAAAACTGATTGTAAATTTCACATAAAAATCGGGGTAAAAAAGGAAAAATGTCGTTAGAAATAGCAGTTTGAGAAAGTTTTCGAAAGAAAAAAACATCTACTTACTTATATTGGGATTAAAATTTGAATTATTGAATAAAAGCGAATTTCATGGAAAACTGCTAGGTGGAATGTCAAATAAAAGCTTATGTGATGCAGAACCCATTGAAATATATGAAAATTTCGAAATAAAAAAAATACATGAACTGCAAATATAGTTGTAATAAGTGTAATAATAAATAAATACTTTTATATCTGTAATATATCGAATTACTCCTTAAATTCGATTTTTAGGGATAATGTAGCTCTACTAACTTACGAAATTTCGATTCAATCAGTTTTCTCTTATTAGAAGTCTCAAATCGTTAACACTGAGTGTTGAATGTTATGAGTTGAAATTCAAAATTTAAATTTCGAAAAACGAATATACAATGAAGACATTTTGAAAAAGGTACATTTTGTGAAAAAAAAATACTCTGAAATAAAAATTGTATGTAAACATCAGGATACTATCAGAGATTGATTGGAAAAAAATACGACACCTAATCTCGTGTAAGAGATTTAAGTTCATTTATAATTATGGTAAGTTTGGTGATCCACGGACATATTCTTTGGTTGGGATAAGAATCAATGTTATTGAAGAAAAAACTATTGCTTTCTCGCCAAAGTTACGAACTTTAATGAATTCGTCATCAGGGCTCTGTAAAACTCATTGTTACAGAGCTCTGTTGATGAATTTATTATAGTTCGAAACGTTGGCGAGAAACCAATAAGTTTTCTTCAATAACATTGATCCTAATCCCAACCAATCCGTTTGAAGTTAATTTATAATGATAAGGTGGAAATGGACTTTGGAAATAAAGAGAAACAAAGAGTTCCTTGCGAATGAGGTGTTTAACAAAATGAGTTTTTTCGAGCAAAACTCCAAATTACGAATGAAATTTCGAAAATTATAGAAAAAAAAACGAATTTCGTGGGATGTCAAATGAAAGCAAGTATATTAAAAGTAAATTAATTTGCTGTAAATCCCCAAATGAATCAACTGAGGCTCAAATTCCCAGTTCAACTTCGATACATGACACAATCACATTTATTGGTATAAAGATGTACAGTAAACTTTCTCTGGGTGTTGGAGAAGTAACAGCACTTAGTTTATTTAGAAGAAAAAAGTAATGAAGCCTACTATGATCTTGAAGAATATTCGGATGGCACACTGAATATCACTATTAATTGAGTATACAATTCTTTATTGATTTTTATATTATTCACTCACTACATAAGACTTGCTTAACTTCTTGAAAAATCCTTTCATCATATCTGAGTGATACAATTTTGAATTATAAATCATATTTTTATAATTTTTATTAAATTGATGTACCCCATTATCATTTAACGATGAGTTTCTTGTAGAACTGCATGACAATTCATAATACGCTCGACGTATTTTAAAAATGTCAATTGGAGATCATTTTGGAGTTGTTTTGTTCTATCACGAAAATTTTCAGGGCATTACTGAATTACCTATGAAATGATTCCATTATAACATTTTCTATCTCTGGTTGATTTCCGGAAATAAATGATTTGTTACACTCCAGTATCCATTATTGAAAAGTTTTTTCAATTTCGATGAATCGATTAAATCAGAAGATATCGAAAAACGTGCGTAAAAAACAATAACCAGAATTTCAGAGATGCTTCACTTCGAAATGGTTCAAAATAGTTTTACTTGTACCCTTTTGAATCTAATTGGAGACAGCACCGTAGGCGACTATATAAATCTGTGAAATGTAAATTGCTTGGAAAAATTGCTCATGATATATGGTGCACACTGCATTACGACAACTCTTTCCTTACCTAATACGTGCATAGGAGAATCCGCGGAAAAGTATCCCATTGTCATCTGCAGAAGAAAGTTCCGCCTTCTCCTGCACTTGCTCCGACATTACGGGAACTGGCAACAAGAAATTTGTTATAACCACCAGAAAAAAAGCAATAAGAATTCCTAGCTGACCAAAATGCCCGAAAATTATTTACGATTAACGGATGTGACAACTTCAAAAATGGATCCCCAAATGAATGCTACGCTAGCGCCAGTGATATACGGTTGAACTAAAAACTTCTTGAAGGGGTAGGAATGGGACCTAGTGACCTCCGAACAAATTTTGATATTATTATCCCTGAACGCACTAGAACCTATACGTTTCACCTCTGAAATCGGAGTGGATGAGAGTGAAATAATCCGAAATTTTGATTTGGAAGGATTTTTGCAAATTTAACTCCTAAGGTGGATGAGAGTTTGTAGAAAATCCGTCAATTTTGAATGATTATATGTGACAAACTGACAATTCTCGAAGCTAAATGGAATCACATAAAGAGAACCAGGAAAAATAAAAATTCTCGCGGGCACCAGCTAGTATATATATATATATATATATATATATATATATATACAAAACTAGGGATATTGGGGTTAGCAGCAATGAAAAAGTAAACTCTTCAAGGTTTACCCAAGCTTTCGGAAATGTTTTTTCCACATTAGGGAAGAACTTGTTAAAGAACGAAGTATAAAGGTACAACAACCGCAGTAGCGTTGTTTGAAATTATATAAATATAAAGGTGTACTCTATGTGGTGTGACAAGTGGAATTGACAGGTTAGGAATGAAACTGACTTGGTAGTGTTCTTGATGTCAGTTTCAGAAAAATAGCAAACTGTTTTGACCAATTATTGAAAATAAGTCAGAAATTCATCAAAATAATAATTTCCTTTATTCAGGAAGACTGCAGGATAGGTAATCCTGCGATAATTAACTCAAATTAGTGTTTCATAGCAAAATATACATGAAAAGTGCAATTATGTGATAATGAAAAAAATTAAATGTAACCCATTTCTGTAGGTTATGCTGATTTTAGTGGAATAGTTAGTCTATATACCAATTTATGAAAGTTTTCCATCGGAGGAGTTCTTAAAATGTTTATTTTTAAAATGCACCGAGTTTTGTAACTTTTATGGTTCTAATGTACCTGTGGTTTCTTGAAATACAAATGTTCAGTGTCAGCCAACTTTGTTCGCTTGTGAATTCGTCCTCGGACTAGTATATGTATGGAATGAGAAGGTAAGAATCGTTATATACCTGGTTTTCATCAGCTAATGTTTTTTCTGGTATTTTCTTGTGGTGTAGTGGCAAATAACTGTGTTTGTAGCAAAATATGCTTGATTTTCTAAATACAATTTTGTTGAGTTCCTTCTTCCAAAAATATTTTCTCAATTTCTATGGCTTGATGATTTTTTTCCCTGGATACCGCATATATTTTGTTTTTCTTGTCGAATTCTTGGTTTTCACGCACTTCCTGTTGCACTTTTCCTTATTTTCGTTTATTTGACAGATTGTATTCACTGACAGTTTCTAAATACCTCACATATTCATGGTATACTGAAAATCATTTTTGACTTTTTCTGTTTTTCATATTTTCAATATTCATAATTTTGCATCGAAATCCTTCCTGGCATCTCATTGGCTATTGTGTTCAGATCTAATTTCGTATACAGAATGTTCTAACTTAAACATTTTGTTGTCTGCTTGTGCTCAAAAATATATTAGTAAATTTTGATTTCTATAATTTTTATAAATTATGCCAATTGCTTGTCATGTCGAAAACATGTTTATTTGAAACATATGTATCGACTAATATTATATAAGGTTTGAGAAAACCGTAGAATCCTCAGAAAAACTGTAAATAACATAGCATAAATTACTAAATATGAACATTTGTTATTTATGTGCTTTTCAGTTTATAATTTTCATTTTAACTCTTTGAACATTTAACACGTGCTTCTAAACATAACAATATATTTATATATAATTCTAGTCCTCATGTAGACTGCAGAGGAGTTGGTGTCATAGTTGTTTATGCGAACACAAGAATAATCCGAACTTATGGCAACTCTGTATGAGGAGTAATTACTCTTGTCGAGAAGTAGAAGAAGTGGACTGCGTGATACGGTTTTCAATCTTCCATATCTTTGAATTGTGAATGTTACCATAGATCAAGAATATGCACGCACACCAAAGTATTATATATATATATAGATATATATATATATATATATATAAATTTAGATATAACGACTGAAAATTGGTATGAACAGTGGGGAATAACGGGGATCTTCAGTCAGCACAAGTGTTGAATTATTAAAAACTCTTTAATACGTTAGACCGAGCTTTCGTTTCAATTTTGAAACTTCTTTAGGGTCAGTAATCTGAGTGGTTGATTGATGAACATTAACTTTTTAAAACGTAAATATATGTAAACATTTGTCGAGCTATAATACCATTCGACAAATGTTTACATATATTTACTTAAGTTAATGTTTATCAATCAACCACTCAATACTGACCTGAAAAGTTCAAAATTGAAACAACTTCCAACTATGAAGAGTTTTCATAATTCAACACTTGTTACTAATTCTTATTCACTTATATATATATATATATATATATATATATATATTATGCATTCCATTCCTCATGTAGACCGCAATGGAAGCTGGTGTCATAGTTCTGTGTAATGCGAACACAAGAATAATCCGAACTTATGGCAACTCTGTATAATGAGTTATTACTCTGGGTGAGAAATGGAATTAAATAATGAGCATTTGCCATAGATCAGTAATATGCACGCACACCGAAATACATTTACATATATATTTATACATATATATATATATATATATATATATATATATATATATATATACAGTGCTAGTCAAAAGTCCCCTCCCCCCCTCGTATCTTTTGAACGGGTATACTTATAATAATGAAATTTGGAGGGTGGAAATAAACGGATGTAGGCTTCTCAACTGGTCATAACAGGTGACAGCAATAGTCATAAATGACGTCACAAGGCCACTGTGACCAATAATTTTAAATGGGACCTATGGCAAGTGACAGCTCGTTTGAAAGGTATTGAAAATACCTATTCAGTCATACCAATTTTGTTTGGGTTTCGGCTGATTTTGATTGATAAATTGAAGAAATACGAAAATTATAGTTTCGCATTTAATTAATAAAGATTTTAAAGTACGCCTCTGGTTAATTGTCAAAAAGGTTGACGTTTTTGAATTCTCTACTTGTCAAGAGTGTTTATACCTTGAAAATTTACCTAAGCTATTGTTTACTGAGCGTTAAGTGTTTACATAGGCAAAATGGTAGCGTACTGTATGCAAAGTAGCAGCTATCCTAATAATTGGTGAATGTAGAAACAATTTCCATGCAGCGAACAACTGTTTAATGAGAGGTACCCGATGCCCTATATCGAGGGTTTATTTGAGGAGCTTCTTCGGAAGTTTGAAGCATCAGGTAGTGTTCAAGATGCCAAGCGATCATGTGACCAACAATTAGTGATGACAAAAAATTGACATAATTGGAGAAATGGTAGTAAACCCTACTTCTTCCACAGCCCAAGTTGCGTCTATCTGTAAAGTCAGTCAAAGGACAGTACATAGGTGTTGGCTAAAACAAATTTCATCCATACAAATTAAAATGGTGCACCAACTTTCAGATGATGACCTCACGAAGACTAGAATTCTGTGAAACTATGTCCAATAAAATGAACCAACAACCAGGCTACATACAGACAATTTGTTTTAGTGACGAAAGTACTTTCTTTCTCAATGGAAATGTTAACACTCAAAATGTGAGGTATTGGAGTGACACAAATCCTCACATCTTTCGTGAAAAACATACTCAATTTCCAGAAAAGTAAATGTTTGGGCAGGTATTTTGGGAAACCACATAGTTGGGCCTCTTTTTCTCAATGCTAACTTAACCGGTGAATTGTATCTGAGATGTTACAAAATGATATTGAGTCGTTAATTCTTGAAATTCTAGAAGATAATCCAGATGAATTCGACAACTTGGAAATAACGTTTCAACAAGATGGTGCTCCTGCACACTATTACAGTGCAGTAAGACGTTACCTAGATGAAGAATATCTGGTAGATGGATTGGACGACGAGGTTCGATCGAATGGCCAGCTCGGTCACGGACCTTACACCATTAGATTTTTTCTTATGGGGTACTTGAAATCTAAGGTTTACTACAGCACCTGACAGTATTGCCATTCTGAAACAACGAATTGTTGAAGAATGTAGGAATTTCCGCTGACACACTGGGACGAGTACGACAAGAGTTTAGCAATAGGATGCATTACTGCCAGGAAGTAGATGGAGCACATTTTGAACACTTATTATAAGAACTGGTTCTTAAATCTTTATTAATTAAATGCGAAACTATGATTTTCGTATTTCTTCAATTTATCAATCAAAATCAGCCGAAACCCAAACAAAATTGGTATGACTGAATAGGTATTTTCAATACCTTTCAAACGAGCTGTCACTTGCCATAGGGTCCCATTTAAAATTATTGGTCACAGTGGCCTTGTGACGTCATTTATGACTATTGCGTCACCTGTTATGACCAGTTGAGAAGCCTACATCCGTTTATTTCCACCCTCCAAATTTCATTATTATAAGTATACCCGTTCAAAAGATACGAGGGGGGGAGGGGACTTTTGACTAGCACTGTATATATATCACCTCAAAAACGGAAACTGTTAAATGTGTCCAGAGGTCACTAGGACCCATTCCTACCCCTTCAAAAAGTTTTTAGTTCAACCGTATATCACTGGCGCCATCGTCGCATTCATTTGAGGTTTCATTTTTGACATTGTCACCTCAGTTTATCGTAAATGACTTTCATCCATTTTATTCAGGCCGGAATTTTTATTGCTATTTTTCAGGTGGTTTTAACGAATTTCTTGTTGCCAGTTTCCATAACATCGGAATCAGGTGCAAGAGAAGGTGGAACTTTCTTTTGCAGTTGCCAATGGGAGATTCTCCTATGCACCTGTTATGTAAGGAAAGATTTGTCGTAATTCAGTGTATTTTTGGGACGTTCGTCCGCGTTGGTTTGATCGACGAGTTGTGGTAACTCGTTTCCAAAATGAGGTTTTGAATAAGACAGCACTCCACGTTGTGTTAACTTATTCTGTTTTATTTCTTACGTTGACAAGAGTATATATTCAGAGTCAATTCTTAATTGACAGCAGTGACATTGCCGCTATATCGACGAAGAACAACCGATCACGCATAGGCGTGAGAATTCAACTAAACTAAGGCATACATAAGAGATGAACAACAAACATGCAGTGTGCACCATATGTCATGAACAATTTTTTCAAATAATTTACATTTCACAGATTCATTAGTTGCCTATGGTGCTATGTAACATCAACAATTAGATTAAATAGGATTCAAGAACAATCATCCTTTGATATCTTCTGACGCATTGATCGGATGACAGTGAATGGGAAAACTATTTCGAACCATTTAGTAAAGCATCTCTGAAATTTTGGTTACTGTTTTTTATGCACGGTTTTCCATAACTTCTGATTCGATGGATAAATCGAAACTGAAAAGACTATTCATCAATGAATACTGGGGTGTAACAAATCCTTCATTTAACTTAACACAATATTGTGTTAAGTTATAAATCCATATTTTTAATTTTAGTGTTTTAACCTGATGATGACAAATACCATGACGAAACGTAGTTAAGAGAAATTATTTGAATTGAATGAATCAGACCTTTATTCCGAGAAATTGAAGAAAATATATATGTGGTCAAGAAACTAAAGAAAATATATATATATATATATATATATATTTGTATATATATGTATTTATATATATATATATATATATTTTTTATATATATATATATATATATATCATTGTAGTCCTCATGTGGACTGCAAGGAAAGCTGGTGTCATAGTTCTGTGTGTACGAACACAAGAATAATCCGAACTTATGGCAACTCTGTATGAAGAGGAATTACTTGGGTCTAGGAATAGAAGAAGTGCATTGATTGCCACCAGAATATTATATAATAATATATATATATATATATATATATATATATATATAATTCTAGTCCTCATGTGGACTGCAAGGGAAGCTGGTGTCATAGTTCCGTGTGTACAAACACAAGAATAATCCGAACTTATGGCAACTCTGTATGAGGAGTAATTACTCGGGTCTAGGAATAGAAGAAGTGGATTGCTTGCTACCAAAATATAATATATATATATATATATATATTAAAATATATATTTATATATATATATATATATTTATTTATATATAATATACATATTGATATATATATATCAAAAGCATCAAAATATAGATAGTGATACCTATGTATATATATATATATATATATTTATTTATATATATATATATATATATATATATATATTTATTTATATATATATTTATTCATATATATGTATATATATATATATATATATATATATATATATGTATAAACAACAATATTCCAGTTTGAATTTTTCTTTGACTTGTAAATATCAGCATTGCCATAGATCAGGAATTGCAATATAAATATTATATATATATATTACCATATATATTAAATGGCTGGTTCGAGGTCAAAGATCATGCAACATTGCATTCTAGTTCTATGTAGTCCCAAGAATGTAGTTAAATGAAGAAGTCTAGTCTGTGTTGTTTACATAACAAAATAATTCCGAACTTATGGCAACTCTGTAAAATGAGTAATAACTTGAGGAAGGAAAAAAAGTGATTCTGTGATACGGTAATTTCCCAAAGAAGCTATATTTTCGATTGTAATCAGAAATAGGACAAAATATCGTCACAAATACGAAAGACATTGGCAGGGTGCAGTTGCCACAATGTTTAGCAGTTGCCACAGTTCAGGAATATGCACGCACACCGACGCCACAGTGTAGCCAATACAAACACACACACACACACACACACCACTTACTGTAAATAACTTAATCAGTAGTTAAAAAGTATTAAATGCTATGTCTGACCAGAATTTAGATAGTGACTAAAAGTGAAGAATTATTGAAGAGTAGCCTGGAAGAACTCCTGAACATTATACGGAACCAGTTCGTGAAGGATTTTCTTAATGAGGATCGAAAGGTTATACTTTCATATTTTTATTTTCCTGGAATGTGGTTATACATTTTAGCTGCATTATATATTAGTGAATTCTTGAATAAATTAGAAGATCGAATGGGTAGTTTTAGATTACCGTTCTGGCGGGTGATGCCAGCATTGACCTCATATAAGTATTTGTTTTTGAAGACTGTTTCAAGGATAAAGAGAGATGGAGCCGTTAATATGTTGTGTAGTTTAAAGAGAGGCCTGCATGATAGTCGTGGTCCTACTTTGCACAAGTAGCGGATGGCGCGTTTCTGCAGGACAAAAATAGACTGGAAGTTAGTCTGGTTGCATGAGCCCCAGAAAGCTATACCATAACGAATATGTGATTCGATCAGTGCGTAGAAAACCACCCTAGCTGT
The DNA here is from genome assembly GCA_018342105.1 of Gonioctena quinquepunctata. Classification (NCBI taxonomy): domain Eukaryota; kingdom Metazoa; phylum Arthropoda; class Insecta; order Coleoptera; family Chrysomelidae; genus Gonioctena; species Gonioctena quinquepunctata. Next base: position 37,173 of record JAFIRS010005075.1, read on the forward strand.
TGTTATTCCCAATTCATTGGCCACCATTCGCAGAGCGTAGCAGCCAGATGCAATCTTTTTACTCAGTTGTTGAACGTGATGAAGAAATCATAATTGATTATCCATGTAGATTCCGAGGAATTTATTCTTGCTAGCGCTGGTTATTGTTGCTTTACCTAGAGGGATATCGGGTAAATCACATTGATATGCTATACAAGTGGTTTTGTTGATGTTAAAGGAGAGTAGATTAGATTTACACCAATCTTCGATTTTAGAAATATCCCTAGTTATTTTCACACACAGGCTATCAGTATTATTGTCATGCCTAGGATAGTAGTATCGTCTGTGAATGATTGTAAACTGCCCATCCGTTGTTATGGTAGCCAAGTCATTGAAGTATAACAGAAATAGGATGGGACCAAGCACCGATCCTTGAGCAACACCACAATGAACAGTCCCTCTGTCAGAGAGTTGATGGGTTTTTACAAGCTGGGTTCTATGACTCAGATAGGACTGTACCCATTTGTGACTCTGGTTTCTGAATCCGTAGTGTTGTAATTTATGCAGCAAGATTCCGTGATCTACGCAGTCAAATGCCTTCGACAGGTCGCAGAATACTGCTGCGCTCACTTCACCCTGATTTAGTTCGGAATAAAGTTTGTTTAGAAATGTAAAAATAGCGTCCCAGGTAGATTTCTGCAGTTGGAATCCAAATTGTTGGGTGTTCAAAATCTTGTGTTCTTTTATGAAGCTCAATAGTTTTGTTTTGACTAATTTCTCGATTATTTTGCCTATAGCTGGCAAAAGTGAAATCGTCCTATAATTGGATGGGTCGAGTTTTTCTCCACTTTTATGGATGGGAATCATAATAGAAGTTTTTAGGAAGGAAGGAAAGGTGCCAGTTGCAAACGAGTTGTTGATTAGCTGGACTAGCAATTCCAGCGTGAATATAGGCATATTCTCTAGTATCTTTATTGATATGTTATCTATCCCGCACAAGCTTTTGTTTTTAATTTGTTTTATTGTTTCCATTACTCAGCTCGAATTAGTTTCAGCTAGTTTGAAAGTCTCTGCAATATTTATATTGTTCATGTGTAATAGTGGATCAGTTGTATCCCCCTTATTGTTGATAGAGTTTTCGCGACGCTGCAGTAGTAATTGTTGAATAAATTTGGGTCCAAGTCTGCGCTGTTGGATTTCGCGATATTCTTGCCCCGTAGATCGTTTACGATTCGCCAGGTCGCTTTGGTATGGTTATTACTACTGGTGATCCTGTTATGGAAGTATGTTTTTTTCGCTTCTCTTACGATTTTCCTGTAAATCCGTTTAAAAGAATTGTAGTACTGGTGGAAGAATATTTATTTGATGAATTTTCTTATCGGGTGTAGCGATCTCAAATTATGAGATGAGGTTATAAAAATGATGAAAGGGGTCGTCAGTAATCAAGCATGACCCCCAGTCAATCTTTAAGCAGTTTTCGTAAAAATTTTCATGTTGTCTTTGCTGAACAGTCTGCTCCATTTAAAGGAATTTTTATTATTAGGATTTGATCGGATTTTCATGTTGAACTGGATCGCTTCATGGTCCGATATGTTGGCTGGTATAGTATAGCAAGAGACATTTTCTTGAGTAAGGTTACTACATGTAATCGATTGTGCTTTGTGAGTTTTTAGAAAATCTCATTGGGCCATTAGCATGCATTGTCAAATTAAAGGACGTGAACAAATTGTCAAGTTGTTGGGTTAGGGGGGAGTGCTTGTCGTCATAATCGATGTTGAAGTCTCCCGCCACAATGATAGAAGATTTCGGTCGTAAATTATTTAGGAGATTTTCAAGTTTGCTTAGAAATATGTTTCCATTTGCACTAGAGGACCTATATAGGCATAGGATGATCACTGCTAAACAACGAGCATACTTAATAGCCCTAAGAGAAGAATTAGAATTACGAAAAAAGAGAGGTGAAGCAAACTTAACCATAAAATATATCAACAGCATACCCACCATAGTTCCATTGAATCAAAAAAATCGCTCAGATTATGGAGACCTTCTTCTCTTCCAAACATTAATGCTGGTGGAATTCATACAAAACTTAGAGATCTACAACAAGCTGTCAGTTGCTCAGACTATGATGCTATCCTACTATCAGAAACATGGTTGTACAGTCATATTTCCGAAGCGACAAACGGGGTGGCGGAGTATTAATAGCTATAAACTCTAGGATAAAATCTAGTGTCATAACTGTCAATTCCACTATAGAGCATATTTTTGTGTTAACTGAGTTTGGTAACTCCTCAATTATTTTCGGATGTGTTTATATACCGCCATCATCCCCCTCAGTCACTATGAAATTGTTGAAGAAATTCATAATAGATATCCAAACAGTTTATACTTATTCTAGCTGGGGACTACAATATCGCTGATACCAGCTGGCACAACTATGAATTGGGTCTAAATGTTAATTGTCATCAGAATTCACCTGCTTTGATTTTACAGAACTGTTACAGTTACTTGAACCTCTATCAACTTAATAGCATTCCAAACAGTAGAAATACTTTCTTAGACCTAATATTCTCAAACAGACATGATATTACAGTTCAGCTTGCTGCTGACCCGTTTCTTCAGGCTAGTATACATCATTCCCCACTCTCATTTGATATATCACAAATCACTACAGATGCAATTGAATACAACGAATATTTTTATGAATTCAAAAATGAAAATTATGACTCTATTAATGAATACCTCTCGAGTGTGGACTGGAATAAACTCTGTTCCTTCAACGACACCAATCAAGCAATTTCTTTTTTTTTATGAAGTCTTATATAATGCTCTCAACCTCTATGTACCTTTGAAAAAATACATTATTATTCGATTAATGGAAAAAATAAATATCATAGAATTTACAAACAATTTGGTATTGATGAGGATTATACTACATTTTGAAACTTGAGGGCTCAGTGCAAATTAGTCACATATAGAAAAGAATATAACTAACAATCCCAAGTATTTTTGGTCACATGTTAATAATATTAAAGGCTCTTGCCGAAAACCGGAAAAAATGCACTATAAAGATATGGTTGGTTGTAATGGCGGTGATATCTCAAACCTCTTTGCACAATTTTTTTCAACAGTCTAGTCAACAGATGATCATAACGATCCTCAAGTTATGCCTGAATCAGCGTAACAGATGTTTTTGATCGGATAGTAAGTTTACCATCTAAACTCTCTTATGCAATTTTTAATTACTTGGATCAGCTTGAGAAAGGATTTTATGATCATTTACAAAGAGTAGTTAAGAAAATTATAATAATGCCATTAGCAGTCGGACGCAATCACTGGTGTGTGGCTATTGCCAATTTTAAAACAAAACAATTTATCTATCTTGATCCCACCCATAGTAATAAACAAAAAACCGAAAAGAAAAAAAAACAATTCCTGAAATTTCTCCATTCCTATGTGGAATATAAGAATATTCCATTATCCTTGATAGACTGGGAAAGCCAAGTTGTTGATCATATAAAACAAACTGACACATATAATTGTGGGATTTTTATCATTTATTTCATACAGCAGTTCGTCATTAGTAAGTATCTTGATACCCGAAAATGTGGATCTTTTCAGGCAGTCAATAAAACAAATGCTACTGAGTATGTTTGATGAGATTATTAAAAAATTGAATATTTGTGGAGAAAACTGTTCGAACGAAAACAGTAATATTGGAAAATGTATATTATGTAAGAGACTAAGTCACTATAGTTGTATATATGTAAAATCATGTCTTAAAAAAATATCGGAGAATTATTTACTACCAGTTTAAACTGAAATAAAGAAATAATTTCAAGAAATACATTTTAGTAACATATAATAATTTTTTTGGTGGAGTTAGACTGTATGATTTCTCACCTACCTACATATAATAAAGAACAACTTCCAAGGCTACGTGTCAATACAAAATAGGTGAGGTAGCTGATAAACCTATATTTAAAAATTCCTAGAAAGATTCCACCTCCAGAAGCTGAAGAGGAAAGGGTGTATAAACATTAACTACCCACTTACAGTATGATACATCGCCCAGTTGGAAAAATGTGAATTTTTATTATTTTTTAAAAATTCCGATTTTTGTTCTTACGGCCCTACAACGCCGAAGAAGGAAGGTTGTATAAACATTATCTACCCACTCACAGTATGATAAATCAGTTTGGAAAATGTGAATTTATTTTTTTCATTTCTTTCCTACGGCCCTTCAAACGATTCTGTCTCCAAAAAAGAGAGCTGTATAAACACTCTCTACCCCCCCTCAGAGTGCGATACATCGCTATGTTTGGAAAGTATGAATTTGAATTTTTTTTAGAAAATTCCCAACTTTTTTCTTACGACCCTATAAACGATTCTGCCTGCAAAAGCTGAAGAAAAAGGGTTGTATACACATGTCTACTCACTCATAGTGCAATACACCGCTCTGTTTAAAAAATATGAATTTAATTTTTTTCGAAAATTACCAACTTTTTTCCTACGGCCCTACAAACGATTCTACCTGCAAAAGCTGAAGAAAAAAGGTTGTATGAACATTATCTACCCACTCAGAATTTAGTACAATGCTCTGTTTGGAAAATATAAATTTTAATTGTTTTCTTAAATTCTACAAACGATTCTGCCTGCAAAAACTGAAGAAGAAATATTGTTTACACATTATCTACCCACTCAGAATGTGATACATCGATCTGTTTGAAAAACATGAATTTTAATTTTTTTCAAAATTTCAACTTTTTTCCTACATCCCTACAAACGATTCTGCCTGCAAAAGCTGAAGGAAAAACATTGTATACAATTGTCTACCCACTCATAGTGCGATACGTGCTCTGTTTGGAAAATATTTAAATTTTTATTTTTTTTCGAAAATTTTCACCTTTTTTCCTACGGCCCTTCAAACGAATCTGCTTTCAAAAAGTGCAGACGGAAGTTTCTATAAACATTGTCTACACACTCAGAGTGTGATACAGCGGTATGTTTGGAAAATATAAATTTTTGTGTTTTGAAGATGCCCAACTTTTTTCCTAATTCCTTACAAACGATTGTGCGGTCAGAAATTAAAAACGATTGTAATTCTCTTCCAACCCAGAATGCCTTTCAAAATACGAATTATCTCCTAATTTAGATTTCACCTCTTATATTCCATTCAGACCAAATGATAGGTGTGAAAGTAGCCATCACAAAACATTGCTCCATCATTTTAACAGTTTTTTACCAGGGAAAAAATTAAGTGAAATTTGTGATCTTTGGAACATATATGTCTTAGAATACCTACTAAAAAACTATTCAAACAGTTTTGGAATATTTGCACTAAGTTGTAAATAGGAAGGAGTTAAAGAGCAAAATTGCAGGTCACCTTTTTATTTAAAAAACCGTCTGGAGATTTTTTATCTTGAAGGTTTTGTATTGCTGGGGAACACTAACCAAGTCAACATTGAATTAATCACCAAGGACAAAAAAAAATTTGTCAATGCAAGGAGGAATATGATATAAAGCAACTTTTTCCATGTGATAGCTGCAAAAGACTATCATGCAGTGGAGATAAATGTGGAAACCTCACCAGCTCAGAAATAAAATATTTGCAACTCAAAACAAAGAGAAAATTAATATTTCTTTGTGATGATTGTGAATCAGGATTCTGGAAAGCTCCCACCCTGATTAACCCATTAACGCCCGAATTATTTTTTTTTCGAAAATAAAAGTGTTTTTTGTATTTTTGAAGTGATATGAGGCCTAGATGCAAGGATTTTATAAAACTTTTAAGTTTCAATATAAAAAAAAAATGGTGTTACCATATGGTTACGATAGGCATTTGTGAGACTGTTTTGGAAAATAATCAAAAGCATACATGACTACAAAATTAATGTTTTATTTAGTGTGAAATATAGTAAAACATTCAATACATAATCCTACATTGCATTTCTGGCACATAGTTCTAACGTGAGAAATGCATCCTTCGCCCGCACAACGTCTTTGTTATTTGGAACAGGAATCACCAAATGATTTATGCCGTCATAATGAAGTCCGTCAGAAACTCTGTTTAGGGATAATGACAACGATGATATAGCTGGTCTTCCTGATCCTCGAGGCGGAACACCATGAGTTTTAAGGTAAGTTTGAACGATTGATCTTTGGAACTCTAATTGGGACATACTTTCATCTGATTTTCGGTGTATTTGCCAAGCATTCTGAACGCCTACATCAATAGTCCACGTAAAAAGATACCACCACCATTTTTTACCAAGTACTCCAATGCGATATTGGGCAATATTCTGATACATGCGATCTGTCCCCCCATATAATTATTGAATTTAGAGATAAGATCTTGGTACTTGTATATTTTTCTTTTCAGCTTGAGAAAACCGACGTCCATTTGCTACGGGTTCTATGCCGAAACTACAGTCACTACACTAGTGTCCACCCACCTTACAATTATAATACCATCAATTCATTGAAAACATAAACAGGATGTTCATAAAATCAGATGTGGAATCATCTGCGACTGAAAGATAAACTTTAGTCACTATCTTCCATCGTCAAGATAACCTCTTGTGGGGTATTCATGTTGAAAAGGGAAACATTCTCAATTGAATATTAATAGAAAGATTTTTCTGTGAATTGAAAAATCCACGATTAAAATGAAGTAATTTTTTTTTGTGAATTTCTAACAGATTTTTTCTTTTGAGTTAGGGCCTTTTCAGAATATCTATCAGATGTAGTTCAATGTCCAGCGTGGCTTTAGCCGGGGAAGTAGTTGTTTTCTGTTAGACATTCACAAAAAAATAACTTTATTTGAATCGTGGATTTTTCAATTCACAGAAAAATCTTTCTATTAATATTCAATTGAGAATGTTTCCCTTTTCAATATAATACCATCACTTTTATCTATAATGGATTCATGAGAGCCTTGTGTTCTTTTAGCCATTGTTTTTTGGTAGGGATAGTATTATTTTTAAGCAGTCTGTTATCTCTGACCGTTCCGGTTGCCTGATATCCATTATCTCGAAGAAACTTCAATAAAGTAATACCAGTGAATAAATTATCGACATATAATAATAATAATAATAAAGAGCTTTATTGATTATATACATTAAAATACAATACAATACAATCAAATGGCCATCGACCTAAGTCCTTCAGCCTGTTTTTTTTTATAACACTGGTAATATCTAAGTTTATAGTCAATAACAAGTATATTCCTTTACTGTACAAAAAAAAATGTTTAATTTATCATGGCTTCTGTTGATAATTCCTGAATTATTTCTGATAATGTCTTTTCAGGGAATTTACACCTGGGGTTTACTATTGTCCGTTCCAACAGTAATGGTTCCATTAGGTTGATGTTATGAGGTCTTGGTAAGGATTCTCAGTCTGTCCTGGATTGGCTGCACCATTGTTTTTTGATAGAGTAGAACATTTGAGGGGTTATGGAGTGGGTTCATTGGGAGACGTATTTTGGTAATCGTTCGGAGCGAAGCTGTTTCTGCTACTTGAAGGTTCTTCAGTGCGGGTTTTCTACAGTTGGCGATATTCAATCAGTGGTCGGCATATGGTTTTATAAATTTTGGTTGCATTCCGGCTGCTGATGCCTTGGTTTTTGTAGGTTAAGGCTCGGAAATGTTTTGCCCTTGTTTTAGTTCTGCGTTTTACCAGTTTTGTGTGATGGTTGAAATTTAACTTGTGGTCCAGTTGTAAGCCTAGGTATTTTGTACAAGATTCTGGGGAAATTGTATGATTCTGTAAGGATATTGTGGGTGAGGCTATGGAGGGAGTATGGTTGAATATAAGGTACTGGGTCTTCAATGGGTTTGCAAGCAGTCTCCATCTGTTCAGCTATCTTTGAATTTGATTGGTCATTCTTTGGAGTTCGTCATTGGCTTTAATCAATGTTTTGTGGTGGGAGACAAGAGCTGTGTCGTCAGCATATTGTAAAATGTAGGAAAATGCGCCTTTATTTTGTGGGTTTTGCCACTGCATGTCATAACAGAATATATTGAACAGAAGGGGAGATAGTGATGAACCTTGTGGTACGCCTTGTTCAGTGGTGAACTCTCTGGAGTGCATGTTGTTGATTTTCACATTCATTGTCCTTTCACTGAGAAAACTTTTCGCTAGTTGTATGATCCATGTTGGTAACTGTAGCTGGGTTCATTTGTAGAGGAGACCTTTGTGCCAAACGCTGTCGAAAACCTTTTTTATGTCTAAGAAGATGGCATTGGATTTCATATTATCCAATTTAGCTGTTTGCAAATTTGATACTAGAATAGTTAGTGGATGTATAGTAGAGCAGTTGGATTTAAAACCAAATTGATGCACAGGAATTTCATTTCTCACATAGCATAATATTTTATTTTTAATTATTTTTTCCAGTAGTTTACCCAATACTGGAAGTAGAGTAATTGGTCTGTAGTTGTTTGCTTGAGAATGGTCCGAATTTGGTTTGGGTATCGACATATAATTTATATGGATAAAATTGTTTCACATTTACCAGTTCATCTAACATTACTACTAATGGAGCAGCCGATTTTCCAACTAATTTTTCATATCCTTCACATCGACGAGGATTGTTACCCTGGTACATTTCGAAATCGACAACATAACCTGCGGGGTGTTGAGACACCACATCTTATACCCGAAACGGATCGGATTGCCCCGAATGAATTGTTTACACCCGCATCTTCCATAGTATTTAACCATGCTCTCATCATAACAAAGATGTTCTTCTGGTTGAAATAGTTTCAAGCAGTTAGTCTTTACTTTGTCCATGATTGGACGCAATTTCCAAATTTTATCTTCTACATCGGGTTGTGTATTGTCGGCAAAACGGATAAAATGGCAAATTTCCAAGAAACGATTTTGTCGCATGGAATTATAAATTAGCTCGTTTCTCATATCAGTTCCCTCATCCCAGTAAAACCTTTTTCCCGGAAGTTCATTATAACCAGTGAGAATGAGGATAGCTAAGAAACATTTTATCTCTACAGTAGTGATTTTTTTTTCTTGATTGCTCTACCAGAATCTTTACAATTCTATTATTAAAAAACGTCTCGAATAATTCAACTGGAGTTGTGTCTTTATGATTTTTATATGAATATGAAAGTCGCCTTCAATCCAATCGATCTTCTGAAGATTGGGACTCTCAAAATGTTCACCTGACATGATAACTTTTGGGGCCATCTCTTCATTCTCCTGTACTTCGCAGTATCCACCGATTCTGTTGCCATCAGAGAGTTTCAGCTCAGCTGGGGCTCTTAGCTGAGATCCAGGTAAATTGTCAATCAAGCCGCCACCATCTTCGTCCCCAGAATATTCGTCAGAAAACACTCCACAATCGGGTGGCTCTATGAAAATATCAGATACATCAGCATCATTATTATACGCCATTTCTAAAGCTTCTTTGAAAGAAAAACCTCGTCTGAAATAAAAAATGCAAAATTAAAAAATCACGGTAGTATAAGTGCCTAGCATAACCATACGGTTACGATGACGTAAACAGTCTCATAACTCATACATCCAACTTTCTTACTATTGTTTATCTACCTATATATACTCTCCCAGATGTGTACTTGTTATATTTATACAATGTCATTTAGGTGTAAACTAAGTTATACTCACTCAAATCTAGGCTCCATCGCCCTTTACACAAAAAAAATATCAGCGAAAATATAACCGTTCTATCAATGCAACATGAAACAGCGCAATGATTTAACGGCCAAAAGTTCACGTGCTTATTCATTTATAAACAATGTTTAGCGCCATCTATGAACATACTGCTCAAATAACAGCACATTTCAGCTTAGATCGCAACCCTTTAGCTGTAACTGTATGGTTACACTAGGCGTTAATGGGTTAATCATATTAATGAAATGGGTGAAAAATTGGAGAAATTTATGAATGATACAGGTATTGAAGGCCCCAATAAAAGTCATTCCACACAATGAAGGTATTCCTACTGTGAACTTTCTGAAGAACTGATAATTGAAAGACAAAAAAGAGAATGCAATACTTTAATAACAAACATTAGGGAGTCTGAAACAACAACATCAGAGAAACGCAGAGAGAGAGAGAGAGCTTTCTGAAGAACTGATAATTAAAAGACAAAAAAGAGAATGCAATATTTTAATAACAAACATTAGGGAGTCTGAAGCAACAACATCAGAGAAACGCAGAGAAGATGTTCTGAAATCAGTGTCTAATGTGCTTCAGAATTTCAACATAAACTTATCAACAATCAAAGTTTTCAGAGTCGGAAAACCGGCTAATCAAAGTTACCTTAAAGAACCGTGAAGATGTACTCTGTGTCTTGAGAAATAAAACACAACTTATACCAGGTATCAGAATTTTGGCTATCAAACTAGAAAACAGAGGGACTACTACTTATCCATAAAAAATAAACATGAAGATCTGAAATCCAAGGGTGATCATACAAAAACAATAAAGTTTATAAACAATAAACCCACCATTATAAACATAACACAGTTATCTTCAAAAAACAAATAGACATAAGTTGTTATGAATATTTTGTGTTACAATCCTGCAGTGATCTTGTTCAGTGAAAGCCAGACGACATCCGAAATTGAAGATAAAGAAATATATTTTCCTAATTAAAACACAGTGCGATGTGACTCATCATCAAGACATACGGGAAGTGTATTATTATACGTCAGATCGGACCTCACCTACACAACGCACAAAACATTCATTCTTGAAGGAAATTATTGGTGTAAAATTATATAAGTTAGGTATAATATGAAGTTATTGATAGGGGCCCTTTATCACTCACCAAATGCCAGCCATTCTACATTCTGGAATGATTTAGAAGATTTTTGTAATGATGTTTTTTGTAACAATTTCAAATGTGTTATAGCAGGTAACTTCAATATTAACTTCAATACTGCTGATTACTATTCTTCCCGAATGAAAAATCTACTCAACATGTTGGGAATTACTCAAAATATAACTGAACTGAAAAAAAATTGTGAATGTCAAAAATACTACGTCTTTGTTTAATAATGGTATACACTTTAGATGTATTGATAATGAGATAAGAATAGTGAGAAGTGTGGTGGAAATTGCAGAATGTTTCAACAAATATTTTGTAAACAGTATTGAGGATATTGTTTATAGTATTGATGACAATCATTTAGGGCAAAATTTGAATGCAACACATTTTCCCAGTTTAAAAGAATTGAATTATCAGACCTAACCAAAATTATAAATGAATTAGACAATAAACCCAGTAATGAAATAATAGATTCGAAATTCCTGGGGTTCTAGGACATGCTTTGTTACATTTTATCAATATATCTCTAGAATATGGAATATTCCCAGGACAACTAAAAACTAGTACCATTATACCTACTCAAAAAAATTCTAATAGAGTTAATTGTTGGGAACATCGACCAATCAACACACTGTCTTGAAAAAGTTTTAGAACTTGTTGTATATCAACAACTATTATAATATGGGAGGGAAAAGAGAGTTAACTCAAAGTCGTTATCCACGAATTAAAAACAGCATGGCTACTGGAAAAATGTATGCATTTCGGAGATCGAGATCCTCATCTTCAGCAGAATTACAAAAATCTAAAATAATGATTATGATAAGGTTATGGAACAAAATGGAAGTTACCTTACTTACAATTTTTATGGTAGAAAAATGTTTTTGAAATAAAACTTGGGTGTGGTCTCAGCTTAGACCTTACTATGGACACCCCATTTGCGGAGTTTTCTCTTCCTTATTGATGAGGTTTTGGTTTGCCACATTTTTAGAATGTTGAAGAAACTTGGTGAAACGTGTGAAGAGAGAATCGCACAAAATAGAAAAATTGTTCATTTAGTATGGGACATCTGGCGGAGATCTAGTGAACTAAACAGTTTTAAACAATGAAATCTATGCGTGTTAACCTAACCTTACGAACTATAGTGATTGGTTAGTAGATGTCGCTGTACCATGGTGGTGGTTTCTAGCGGTGACAGAGATGTGATAGATGGTGAGAGTAAGAAAGAGTATTTTGTTTTTGGGATTAACGAATAAAAGCAAGAACTTTAAACAAATTTAGGCAATCGAATTCGGTTTGTTCATTGACACAATTTGTATCGGGTGCATTTTTTGATTTTTTGATTTTTGGATTTTAAGAATTTCTAAGAGGTTTAATTTGGGGCCTTTTGAACAGAAATGGATTATATCAACGTTATTGTTTATGTTAAAGTTTTGAGTATCCAGATTCTAACAGGTGATTGGCAAAAGCAGACTGGGTATTACAGATGTCTGTGTGGCGATATTTATTGAAGAGATTTGTATGTTCTTCAAGTCTATCAACAAATTGTCGACCAGTTTGTCCTACATAAACAACTGAGCATTCTGGACATTTAAGTTTATAGACCCCTTATTTATCCAGTATATCCCGTTTATCTTTGGAATTACATAGATATTCATTTAAGTTATTCAAGGTTTTATAGCACATTTGTAAGTTGTCATCTGATAAATATTGACCTATGGAGGTGTACGATGGGCCAAGATAGAGGAGAGAACGAAAAACATTTTTGGGGGTTTTAGTTGACAATAGTGGTATGTTGAGGTATTTATAAAGATGTTGAATGAAGATTTTTCTAATAATGTACATCTCTTTGTCAAAATTATTTGTTGAGAGGGGTATGTTCAACAATCTGTGGATAAGGTTGTGAAAGGAGGCAAGTTTTTGGTTGTGTGGATGGTTAGATGAATATGGGATAACTATGCCAGTGGCTGTTGGTTTTCTGTAGATATTGAATTCAAATTGGCTTAGAATATTTAAATTCAAATAACTTTTTCATTGCAAATCAGTCAGGTTTTAGACAACATAATTCATGTCAGCTCTGCTTACAATTCCCAAATGGAAAAAAAATATTGATGAAGGTGAATATGTTGTTGCTGTGTTTTTAGATCTTAAAAGAGCTTTGAAACAATAGATCATGGGATTTCATTGAGAAAACTAGAAGCTGCGGGGATACAAAACACGTCTCTCAAGTGGTTCAAAGACTATTTGAGCAATCGAAAGCAAATTACAAAAGTCAATGATAGAATGTCCACACCAACTGATAATTCGTTCGGGGTGCCACTGTTATTCCTATATATATATATATATATATATATATATATATATATATATATATATATATATATATATATATATATATATATATATATATATATATATATATATATATATATATATGTATAAACAGCTCGTTGTTCCCTCCGGGAGAAAGTTCAGGCGGACTAACCTCCGGGGTATATTGGTGAGGGGGACATATTGCATAGGTTTATCAAGAGAGGGGTAACGATTTCTGACCCAAAATTAAATTTGTGGTGAGGGGGACATATTGCATAGGTTTATCAAGAGAGGGGTAACGATTTCTACCCAAAATTTATATATACATATATATTATTTTCATCTCAAAAACCATGCGTTGTTCCCTCCGAGTGATATATGCAAATGAAGATTCGATAACTAAGTTACCTCCAGTTATATTGCCATTCATTGGAGGATAGTATTTTATATTTTATTAGCTTTTAATCAGTTTCACTTATTAGTTAGTTCATTTGTTAGTTTGGGTCAAATCTTTTAAGTTAATTTTGACTGACTTCTAGTCATCCGATTAGTTTGAAATTTGATGGGTGTTCATAATTCCGTGACAATGCATTATGGAACTTTTGTTAGAGAAAAAACAAAATGGCGGCTCTGAGATGACGTTAATAATTATGACCCGATTTGATTGAAACTTGGTATGTGGGGGTTTTCAAGGTCGGAGATTATGAATTTTTTGTCAAAATCCATAAATTTAGATGGCGGCCCCAAATGGGAAAGGTTTTGTGATTATGGTCCTATTCGATTCAAAATTGGTACGGGTTTTCGGTTCGGAGAATTTTTGTCAAATTATAATTCAGATGGGCCCAAATGGGAAAGGTTTTGTGATCATGGTCCTATTCGATTCAAAATTGGTAAGCGGGAGTTTTCGGATTCGGAGAATTTTTGGTCAACATTTATGAATTCAGGATGTTGGCCCAAGATGGAGAAAGACTTTTCTGATTATGGTCATATTTTATTCAAAATTGGTATGTAGGGTTTTCAGGTTGAGAGATTATGAATTTTTTGTCAAAAATCTATAAATTCAAGATGGCGACTTGGGGAAAAGTTTTGTGTTTATGGTCAGATTCTATTCATAATTGGTGTGTGGGGTCGGAGATCATGATTTTTTCAGCTCCAAACTTATAGGGAAGAGACCTTGTAATAACGATGCTCTATTAGAAATCAACAGATTAAGGCGCACTAACTAAAAAGCAAAAAATAAAATAACTTATAAGAAACCTTTCTAAAGACAAGCTTTTATTTAAGCTGACAATGATTTAATCGTTTTTTGTTGAATTATTTGGTTTTAAAAAGCTTGTCGCGCGAATTGTAATAAAATTAATACTTCGACAAGTTGTTACTTACCAACCAATCACTGCCCAATCAAATTAATTGGTACCTATTTTATGAACACTTCGCGACAAGCTTTTAAAACCAAATAATTCAACAAAAAAATAATTAAATAATTGTCAGCGATGACTTAAGCTTATTTTATAAGTTTTAGTACACGGCTTACATGAAAAGGATTTTTTTCAATATACGTACCTAAATATATTCTAGTTGAATAACCATTATCATATTATTATTTTCACACTGATTGGCAATGAAATAAAGTGGACGATTTAATTTTTAATCTCATTTAATAACAAATTTTGAATAAAGTTCAAAGTTTCACAAATTTGAAATAGTTCAACAAAAACGCAGACCCTGCTGTACTGTTGCTTTTATTACAGTTATTTAGTCTAATAAAAACATGCTTCTTGATTGTTGAAACTTCTTAGGCAGACGCATGAAAATTTAATGTGTGCAATTTGTAATAGGATTTGAATTTTATTCAAGTATAACTTCAATTCTCTAACGATCAACTTCAATGTTCTTTTTTACATATATAATAATTATCATATTGCATTAACACTCATATTCAGAGAATTTCCAAAAAAATACTCACTCGCATGAAAACGTTAGAAATTAGTACGCTCATTTTCAAAAAAACTATCGAGAAGAGTAGGTAATTAGAAATTACAAATTGGTCAAAAATATGGGTGTGATAGTCATCAATGGGTGTGAAGTTAGCCACATCTACAACTACACTGAGAAAAATAAAATCTCGAATTTTTTATTTTTTCCTTTTCCGTTTTTTTACATGGATTTTTATTCAGTTAGGGACGTGAATATACTATCATTTCCAGTTTCAACTGAAGGTGAGAAAATTTGATCAGCTTGATGAATAAGTTCGATTTGAGGAAGTGGAATGGTGGTGAGGTTATTTAAAAAAAATCACAGACGCTCACAAATGACTTTATACACCGCTGTGCTTGGCATATGTCATTGTTATTGGCCTTTTTCTCATTTTTCATATAGCGCCAGAATTTTCCAGGCTGTCAAAGTGGGTGAAATGGGGGTTGATATTATTTGAAATACACAGATGCGCAAATGGCTTTCTACAACTTTTGCACATAATTGGAGTTGTATACCGTGCCACTTATAGTTTGCCACCCTTGCAAATGAGGTGGAATAAGGAGTGGGAGTTGTTTAGATATTTATTGAATAATATATGATACAAAATACCTAAAACAAATTGTTACGTAACTAGGTTATGTCGATATATCGCTTCATCAGAGAAGTTCAATATAAAATAAAAATATTCTGGCATTCCATCAGAGACAAAGAGAAGACCGATAACAAATAAATATCAAAAGAAGAAAGGTTTACAAAGCCATTTGTGGCCTTTGTGAATTTTAAAAATATATCAACCACCGTTTTGACCCCTTTGACGGCCTGGCAAATTCTGGTGTGATGAAGAGAAGACCAATATCAATATTGTATATTAAGCACAAAGGTGTATAAAGCCATTTGTGGTCTCTGTGAATTTTCATAATTATATATATCAACTCCCCTTTGGCAGCCTGCAAGCAACATCGCGTGCGTTTAGTACTTGAACCCAACAAGGAAGGTGCGAGTTAAAACGCCCTAACAACTGGTAGCATGGTAGCTTATTTGCAGCTGCAGGCGTCTTATCAGAAAGAGCCCGAGATAAGACGATAGATATGCCTTCCTTCAGAGGGGACGTTAGGATGGAGGTCCCGAGTCCATAGATATTGAGCTCGTTAAGGAACCCTACCTCTGAAATAACAGAGGATTCGACAAAATTTCCCGTTGGGGGGAGTGTGCTCACCGGCATCGGTGTTCAGCCCTGGTCGCAGAAATAGGCCGACGTTAAATAAAGCAATAAAGAAAAATATAAGAATGATGTACACAGCCATGTTCAAATTATATCAACCCTTGTTTTCCCCCCTTTGGCGGCGTGGCAAATTCTGGCGCCCTATTAATAAGGAAAACTTATAACAAAACAATGAGAAAAGGAAGGCATTTGGGCGATAGTGAATTATTTGAAATAACTTCACCACCATTCCACTTCTTCAAATCGAACTTATTCATCGGTCTGATAAAAATTTCTCACTCTCAGTTGAAACTGGAAATCTCAGTATATTCACGCCCCCAACTAAATAAAAACCTATGTGAAAAAACGGAAAACGTGAAAATAAAATAATCGATATTTTAGTTTTCTCAGGGTACTTGTAGATGTGGCTAACTTCAGATCGGTCATCATTATCCAGAAACGTTCTGTAAAATCATAGTAAACAAGTATCAGGACTATTCCCATTCACAATATCAAAAATAAACGGATATGAATTTTCATTAAAACAACTAATGAGATTCACTGATAGGAGATCATATTAACTGAAATCACTCAAATACCAAAAAAAATAAATTTTACTCTTAAGTGTGTTCAAATGAAGGCTTGTTTCAATTCCAATATATATTTTTTATCCATACCTTTCAGTGTTTTCGATAATATACAGGGTGTTTCTTATTAACTAATTTTACCGTTTAAAAATTATTCTCTTGAATACATTTTTGTTTATAGTTACATGAATTGGTTTTTCTCGTAAGTAAGATGCAAATGAATGAGGTTGATTTTTTTATGCGAACGTCAAACGAAAAAATATCAAGAGACCAGAGATTTGCTCGTAAAGGAATGAGGATTTCTCTTTAAAATGATTCAGTGAAAATCCTGCATGAACGCAAGAATAAAAAATTATATTGTACAGCAGAAAATGCGTTTTGAAGCATAGAAGATGCATACATGTTTCACAAAAATATCCAACGTCATACCAAAGTTATAAAAATTATTTTCCTAAAACAAAAGTTAAGACCTTCAGGACATGTTCATATAAGTATTTCACAAATTCAACAAAACATAATTATGATTAACAATCTATACCCCCCAGATAACAATTTTCACAACATTTCAACCATGAATCAAAAATCAATCCACTACCTTGAAATGTTCAATGTTTGATAAAAAAACTTATGAATTCCAACCACAAAAACACCATACTTATTACCAAAATTGAACAAAATCCAGCCGAAAATCACAAAATCAGAAATATAGCCAAATTTCCTCGGAAGAAATAAGCGCCATCCAGATCGGGAAAAACTGTATTTCACATATTTTATGTGCTAAGGAGGGAAGTACGTGTGGGAATTTGCGCGGCATAAAAGCGACACTAGCGCTGGTGGCAAATCGCTCAACTCAGCGACTGAATCTAAGGTTATACATCACTCGGAATGACCTCCATGCATTTTTTCGCAGATGGATAGAGATGACATAGTAATCACCAGTAGTGAAAGATTATGTGAGATTCGTAGTTACCTCCGATATCGGAGGTAAGAAAGGTATATATGAGGGAAGTACGTTCGGTATATATGTATTTTGGAGGTAGCAACGAGGGGTGAATAGGTATATATATATATATATATATATATATATGAAGAAAGAGGAGAGATAGTCTTTGCTAACTAGTTAGGAAAAAGTCTGAGAAATTCTTTGGGACAGCAGCAAACGCAAATGTACTCTTATAACATTATATTTCCAATATTTTGACAATGAATATTGTCATCATCAGGGAGCTACAAAGGTGAAACTACTATAGTATGTTGATAATTATAAAAATAAACTTTACTTACAATGTTAGCGAGAATGGTCGTTTTTCGGTGAAATACAAAAAGATGTAAAAGACAGCATTAAAACATGTAAAAACATGGAGCAACAATTAGATTTATGGAATAATATTTGTAACACAAAACATTACTGGTAAATTTATTAAAAGCCGAAAACCATTGTGGTGAACTTTCCAACCTCGATGCTGTTATTTTCCCTCACTTTTCACATTCATAACCAAAGAACCATTCTATCCAGTTAATGAACAGTGTCGTCAACGGCCGCCGACCGCCGAAACCCATACTACAAATTACAACAGCTATCTATTGAATATATATACTCTGTACTTCAAATTCCCGCCGCGCAGTACACCAGGAACCACCCAAAAAAAACATTGCATAGAACTAAATGTTATCACTTATTCCATCATTGCCTCGAAAACACGAAAAATTCAAATAATGCCTGGTTTGTTAATATATAACCTCTGAGTATTAATTATTAGATAAATAACATAAGATTAAAATTACGAAGAAATCACATAACTTACCTGTTGAAGACATGGTTTTAATAAAAAACAATAAACTGCCACAAAAGTATCAAGTTCACCAGTTCACTTCGAATATTACCTACAACCTGTATCAACCTGCCAGTTAGACGCACACTAACGATTTAGGCAAGAAAATGTCGGTACTGAACTGCATCCCAAATATTTTAAATATATCCGGGGGCTGAAAAGGATATTGTAATATTTAAACTGTAATGAAATACTGAAAATTATATTCTGGTAATGAAAACAATATTAAACCTATAAGTAGGTATTTCTTGGGAATACTGACAAATATTGAAATATTTTAAATATATTTGGATATTTTGATAAAAATTTGTTGATACTGAAGTACTGAAACTGATATTGAAATAATTTCAGTATATTTAAGATATTTTGGTACTTAAAGTCGTGTTGAAATAATTTAAGTATATTTAAGACATTTTGGTACTTAAAGTCGTATTGAAATATTTAAATGTCTGCATGTACACCTATTTAAAGAGTTGTTTCCCCCTCGATAAATACAGACGATTACATTCTCTCCATAGCTAATGAAACAATTGAGTTTGTGAAGGAAATTAAATATTTGGGTTTCATGCTTGATAATACCCTCTTTCAATGCTTATTTCAATTATGTCTGCAAAAAAATCTCCAAAAAACTATATTTTTTCCCTAGAGTCTCACAAGAGCTATCGATGTTTTCCAGAATAACTGTCTACAATTCAATTATTCAACCACATTTTGATTACTGTGGAAGCATAATGTACACATTTAACTCCAATAAAATCTCTAGCCTATAGAAACTACAAAATCGAGGAATGCGTATAATTCTGAAGTGTAACCGTTATAAAGTATTAACTTTATGTTAAATTCTCTACAATGGTTCTCTGTGTCACAGATATTTTACCAGTCATCAATGATCTTTATCTTCAAAATCTCAAATAACATTGCACCAGAATATTTTAACGAATTTATTGTTTTAAAATCTCAAATTCATTCTCACCAAACCAGAGGTCATACTGGGCAGCAACTCCACCTTCCCAAATGTAACTTATCAAATTCGATGAAATAATTATTTTATAAAGGCTTAGATGAGTACAACAAATTACCTTGTAATGTCAAACAGTCAAAAACTGATCATATCAGATCCACAACACCTTGAGTATAACTAATTGCCATTAATTCTGTTCTGTCAAACCTAGGCTAGTATTACTTTTATGTACCCATCTGTAAATATTGTCTATCTCTATTTGTAAGAATTGTGATTAATTATTGTATGTATATTAGGATTATTTCCTACTCAAATAAAGATTCATTCATTCATCATGTTTCTATTGTGCGACATTTGTTTACCTACTACCTACTTAGTTTGAAGAATAAGACACTGAAGAGATGAGCAAACTGACTGAAAACTCCCTGCAATCCAGGCGTGGATACGAGAGGACTGCGGGGTGTTGCCGATCGAAAACCGTGGCTGTTTTCACACCCGTGATGGTGCATATGAAATTATTGAAGAATTAAATGCTCTCGAAATGGTTGAGAATTGACATGAGAGACATTATCCCAATATTACATTAACTAATTGTTCTAATTATATCTTGAAGATTAAAATGTACTTCCTACAACATCCAATGGTACCTGCAGCAAATTCTCTATACCAGCCATGCTGATCCCCTGGGACCAATAAATAATTTTTGCTCTACCACAACGCTGGTCAACTTCACTATTATTATGAATAGAACAGCGCAGCCCAGAAGACAAACCGAATATTGCCAATTTCCCAGATTATCAATATACAATAGGTACTTATATTTTTATAAGAGACAGATAACATGCGAAAATCATCACACATCAAAACTAAAATTTTCGATAGCAATCAACATGTTGAATAATCGTTGCAATTGTGTTGAATATCAAGATGTAATTGTTTTAACTTTTCATAAAATGTTTCAATTGCCTTGCCAATTGAAATACATGAAGTTTATGAGTATTTTTGTTTTATTTTTACAAGCAATGGGTTAAAGTAACTTTATAAAAGTTGCTTTAAAGTTAAAGTAGCTGCGGATGCTAAAGTGGTCCTAACAGCATGCTGAATGGGTCCCAAAAGCGGACTTTAATGCCTGGACTTGCATAAAATATATAATGGTACAGAACACAGTGCGCGAAGCACAATCGCAATTGATAGATTTTTCTAGTTATTTTTAATTGATAGTGATGTGGGAAATTTATTTGTTTCTTTTATTGAGAATTTATTGCCTATATTTTCTTGTTACGGCTTTCAAAAATATCACATTTATAATTATTTTTGTACCTTCCTATATTTTATCTTACTTCATTACATTACACCAGTATCACCAATGGTTAGAATTTAGTACTTCAGTATTCAAGTATATGTTTCAGTGTAATACGTATTTAAATTATTTGAATTCAATACTTTCTGCAGTATTCCAGTATTCATTGTTTCAATTTATCATCTTAGTTCACTCCTTCAGTACTTTATTAATTACCTAGCATTTGATTATAGTGTACAAATAAATAATAAAATCCCAATTTTGTTTCTATAGAAATGTTTCGAGAGTGCATTTTATTGTTTTTACAATTGCTATGAAATGTTAATAAAAAAACTATTATTATTGAATGAATGTGGTTTTTTGTGGAGGAACAACGTTTCTTGACATGTTTTTTGGGTAACGAAAATATAATCAGGAAAATCTATACAAGTGTAGAAAGGGCAAACTAATTAGATTTTCCTGATTATATTTTCATTTTCAGACTGTGGAAGGTTACCCAAAAAACATGTCAAGAAAACTATTATTATTGAGAATAAGCTATCTTGGATTATAAAATTGATTATACAACGGTAAATATCTAGTTACACCACACTAATGGGGAAAATACTTTTCTTACGTGTTTTTGCCTCCTGAACACGAATCCGGAAGAAAAATGCGGCGGTCTCATACCGTTCTCGAGTTACAGCGCTTTTTCAAAAACAAAATAACCTCATTTTCAAGCACCGTTTTCTCGCACAAAAATCACTCAAAATGCCTCCTTCTTTTTACCAGCATAAACAATACACCCTAAATCACTTATTTTCGGCACAACTTTGCACAAAATATCGTCGTTTTTATCGAAAAAAATCCTCTTTCTTACACAGATCCAAATCAACAATTGTCATACTTTTGACAGAAGACATTTAGTAACTTTGCCTTATTTTTAATGTTGGTAATAAATGAATCACCGCCCACAACAATTGCACACATAAATGAAGGGGAAACTATTGCTCACATTTGAATTCAAAAAGTTGGCGGTGTTTCACTTATCACCAACATGAAAAATAAGGGAAAGTTACTAAATGTCTTCTGTCAAAGGAACGAATATTATTTATTTGGAACTGTGTAAGAAGGATTTTTTTCGATAAAAACGACGATATTTTTTGCAAAGTTGTGCCAAAAATAAGTGATTTAGGGTGTATTGTTTATCTGGAAAGAAGGAGCATTTCAGGTGATTTTGTGCGAGAAACGGTGCTTGAAAATGAGGTTATTTGTTTTTGAAAAAGTGCTGTAACTCGGGAACGGTATGAGACCGCCGCATTTTTCTTCCGGATTCGTGTTCAGGAGGCAAAAACACATAAGAAAAGTATTTTCTCCATATTCATAGTGCATGTGTGGTGTAACTAGATATTTACCTAAGTGTTTATTGCACTCGATGTGAATTTGTCCGACAAGGCCGTCGAGTGCAATAAACACTTTTTGCACAAGTTGCATACAATATTTTTTCTACATTCATGCAAAAATCAAAAAATGTTTTATTTAGGTGGCACTAGGTGTGGGAAAATAAAAAGCGTAATTTAATAGCAAAATATATAATACCTAATTAATTAGCACTATCGATTCGCATTGAGAAAGTTAGGAACCAATACCTATGTTAGGAACAATTCAACTCAAACTTTATTTTCAATAAATTGCATTTTCTAGTAATTTCATAAACCAGTATGCAATAAATATGATTGACAATAATATAAAATATGTAATTGTTTAAAATGTAATACATACAATATCACAGAAATGTACTAAATATGGCATCGAAATGAACGTTTATGTTTGTCATGATCACAAAATGATGTAGTAGAATGACAGATGAGTGCAATAAACATTTTATTGCACTAGTGCAATAAAGAACCAGTTTTTTCACAAAATATGGTTCAATAAAGTTTTGTTTTTTGCATGAACGTAGAAAAACAATAATAAATTACAAGATCAGTTATTTATTACCTGTATCCATAGTTAAATTTTCCACAAGAGAGGTAAGGCTAGACTCCAAGTCACCTGTCAATATTTTTGATGTTGCGATAGGCTTCAGAGGTTGGGCTGGAACTGAACTTTGGGTAACTGACACAAGTTTCAATGGTTCAGTAATAGGATCGAATACTGAAGCCTCATTTGTATTGAACATCCCACTGAAATTGTCTGATGGTGGAAATGATGATGATGGAGGTTGTTGAAATACATCTTTTTCATAAAAACTATTGGTTGACCACATATTAGGTGTGTTATAGGTGGTTGCCGAAAAACCGTCATCATTTAATGGTGCGTCAGATGCAGAAAAATCTGCAAATGGATTTCCTCCAAGGGAGAGCAGATCATCCATGGCATTGGTTTGATGTGATGGATTTGGTTTCTGGGGAATATTAGATCCATCAGAAAAAAGATCCAATATTGGTTCAGTATTATTCACTGTATCTTCATTCAAGAATGGATTTGTATTCACAGCCAATGGAGAACCAACAGTAGCTCTGTAGTGAGTCAAAGCTGCTTCTTCCTCAGCTACTGCAGCTTGTTCAAAAGTATCGTTGACAGCAGTACCAAATGCAGTGCTCGTATTGGATAATGCACTGACACCAGATTTCAATGTTTTCTGTGCTGTTATAGCTGTTGGGGTATTACCCTCTAGTGAAGCTAGATGTTGCTCTAAAGCATGTAGAAGACTGTTAGGAGCTCTTGTGAGATCTGGTATATCACCTTTATCAATTCCTATATTTTCTGCAACCTTGAGAAATTCTCCCACTCTATCCATGCGTATCAAAAACTTTTTATATAAATCTAATGCTTCTCTACATTGTTTCTTATTCATTTCAAAATATTTTTCTAGTAAATTAATAACTCCATCATTATAACATGCAAAAAGTCTTATGAGATCACGAAAAAGCAACATGAAACACATATTAATTACTCCGTTTGTAAGATCATTTGCTGTACAATCAAACTCCAGAAGTGCATCCAGTTGGTTTTGTAGGATTGGTAATGTCTTCAGTAAATTTTCCGAATTCATTGTTCGCAAAGTTCCTTCCTCTTTACCCCTCTTCACTTTACAAAAATCAAAAGCTACTGATCTGTACGATAAGGCCTTCTCATTCAGATATTTAGCATATCGCCTAATAAATGGTGACATATCATATCCTGTTCTTGCTCCAACAGCACTCTGGACACCAGTTTTATCAACAAAATTAGACAGTTGGAAGGAAACATTACTGGAAGCTAAATACTGCGTGAATCTTTCATTTCCATAACACATTACATGATGTGTAGTTATTAGAGATTTGAAGACCACCACCCAGTTTGTGCTCTGAGATCTCTCCATCAATAAATTTGCCATTTGAGGTATAGATACATTCGGTTCGTTAGTGCAATGGACTAAATAATCCAAGTGCTTCTTCTTGGGACCCAACATCTCTTCAGTGGTAGCTTTACAAACAGATTTAGCTAGTCCCTGACCAGCTAAACTGTGTTTTGCTGCCAAAAGGCGGTCACTTATTGTTTGACCAGCCATATTTATTCACTTATTGCGGTAAGATCGCGGCCGAATACACAAAACAATCCACCCAGTGTGTTTATCGATCATTTGAACAGGAAAGTCATGCCAAATGAGAGTATCCAGTCACTAGAAAGGAATCAATAAGTTTTACGTTTATAACATTTTCAAAGGGACTAGCTAGAGGGGAGTCTTGCACATGTTGCCAACTTCAAAAACTTCTGGCCCTCCAATTGTACTAATTTCTTTAGGGTTGGTTAGAGAATCACAAACTGAATATGCTGGATCATTTATTTTTAGTCCCAGAGTTTTTATATTTTTTAGTTATATTAATAGGGAGTCTTGTGTCTATATCTCGAGTGTTGGTGCCTGTCCTATTCTGATTCGTGCTTTCGTGCATTATCGACTGTCATTTGTCAATATTTTTCCCAGAATATTGTTTCTGCTACCAACTGTTCACATATTTAGACAGAAAATCTCTATGAATGACACATTTGATACTAAAAATTTATAAGCGCTTCGTGACCAAAAGTAATTGAATTGGTGTATCAAATTCGCGATTTTCTATACAACCAAAGTCAAACAATTGCCATTGGAGAGGCAGAACTTTTGAAGGTTTTTTTAAGTTGGCAACATGTGCGGCACTCCTCTAGTCCATCAGAGACGCTAGGAGTACATTTTTTAGTATGATGAAAAAATTGGCGTTTTCAATTTGGAATTATGAAAAACATTAAACATTTTTTCGAATTCCAAGTAGTGCAGGCGCTATAGGTAGTTGAGTATGCAAAATGTGAGGACCGGCAACTATGGTCGGATTCTTATACCTGAGACCCCAAACAATAACAAAACACATCTTGCCACCAGCTGTGATGGTCCCTTCCCGCTCCCTTCACATCACCTCTTCGAGCCAACTGTAAGCATAGCGCGCTTAGGTATTCAGTGTGTTTCGGCATCTATCTACGTAGAAACGTTTCATTATTAAGTCGTGTTTGTTGTATACGCATAAAATAATTTGATTTTCCTTATTTTTGAGTGTATGTTTAAAGTGTGCTGTATTGAAAAACTTCAAAAATGTCGTTGAAAGTGATTAATTTGAAAAGAAAAAGACCAAACGAACAGTTATGTTCATTTTGTGATAAATCAAATGATTTAGTGAAAGAACCAAGGTCAAGCACGCTGCTTAATATTAAAAAAGCAGCAGATAGAAGAAAAGACAACATTACTGATTTTTTTTTAAAACTGTATAATCCGGACTCTACAAGACAAGAATTTTCATGGCACCAAGGCTGTTTAGCTACTTATTTAAGTGAGGAGAAAATACGGCGTCGAGAAATTGCGTTGTGTAAAGAAGAAGAAAAAGAAGAATCTGCTTCAACTTCCGAGGCAAGCGAGGGGTTACATTCTCTAAAATCTCGTTCGTTATCAAGGACACCTGCAGAAGTAAAGAAATCGTTGAAATGCTTGATTTGTAGAAAATTTACGAGGAACAAAGATAAGCAGCTGTATTTGTGTTCCAAAATTTCAGCAGCGGAATTTTTTTCAAATACTGCACGCAGTAAAGAAGACCATGTTTTTACTCAACTTAGTACTTGTCAACGGCCTGAAGATTTATTTGCTATCGAAGTGAGGTATCACAAACATTGTTACCGTGATTATTTAAGAATGCCGAGAAATTCTACAAAACCAGCAGGTCGACCTTCAAATGAGATCCCTCGAGAAATACTTCACGATGCATTTGAAAAACTCATAGATGAAATTAAAGATCAGTTTCCAACTCATTCTTTGGAAGTGCACTTCTTAGCTCAGCGACTCGCTAAACTTACAAACATAGAAGATGCTGTGATCGAGAATCGTGTAGTAAAATCACTACATATTGATAAATTTGGTGAAAACATATTATTTTCTTACCCAACTGATAGATCAAAATCTTCATCAGTGTTTATGGGAAATATACCATTGGCGGAAATAATAGAACATGTTCGTAGCATCAATTCAAAAACTACATCGTTCAGAGTGCAAAAGCATTGCGTCAAGAATTATTAAAAACAGAACTTATACCTAGTGGCTATTTACGTGATGAAAATTTGCTCCAAAAATTGTTAGAAAATGGAAGATTGTCAAAAACATGGGAGATTTTTCTACAAGCTTTGTTTAATGCAAAAAAACAAAAATTGAGCGATAACTATTATAGTAGAGCATTATCTGTGTTTTATGACATATTTTTTACGGTTACTGAGAAACAGACACCAAAACATATAGCTTTAGCTGAATCAATTCATCACTTGACTCGATCAAAACAGTTGATAAGTATATTGAATAAATTTGGACATTGCATCAGCTATAAAGCGTTACAAGAGATTGATTTAGAAGTAACAATTTCAATAGTGTGTGAAGATGCAGAAAAAACTTGCTTATACCTAGGAATATAGTAAAAAATTCATCGTTATTTCTTCATGGCGCTATTGACAACAATGACTTCAATGAAGAAACATTAAGCAGTAAAGACTCTACCCATGTAACAGCAATGGTAATTTACCAAGAAAAAAATCCTATCGAGAACGAAATAAATCTCGTTAAACAAAAACCTACAGCTGAACAGTTTGAGTATGATTTGAAGGCCTTAAATTGTCAAGAAATTTATCTCTTCAAAGCAAGTATGGAACCTTCAATATCTAATTATCGTAACAGCAGTTGTCTACTAACTTCCAATCACAATTACTCACAATTTGATACTTTGCTCTGGGTTTTATGTAGATTGCAACATGATCAATTATTGAACAACTTTTGTCGACCATTGAAGAACTCGATACCAGGATGGACTCCATTCCAACAATTACTATCATGTGAGAATTCTCCTATATCTACAGTTGGATTTAGCCCGGTAATTCCTCAGCCACCTACTTCAAACGATGTTGTGTATACTGCCATGAGAAATTTTGTTAACTTATGTCAATCATTAAATAAAAATATAGCTGTTCTTTCATGCGACATGTCTATTTACCTGATAGCAAAAATATCCAACAAAGTAGTAATTCGAGAGATGATATTAAGAATTGGAACATTTCATCTACAAAAAAAATTCTTACGATGTTTGGGCCAATATATAGAAGGGAGTGGAGTCGACAGCATTCTTATCGAAGCCAATGTTTATGGTGTTAATACTTTGGCATCAATTCTTAAAGGTACCCAATACAACAGGGGTATCAGAGCACATAAACTTATGTATGAAGCATTGAGAAGCATACAGTTTATGGAATTTATTGATTACATGAATTTATCTGAGGATGGGACTTTTAACGAGGAATTACAGCAGTTGAATATCTGTCTTCAAGATATAAGAGAAGTAACAGTAGATAAGGATCATACCTGTTCAAGCGATAAATATAACCAACATTAAACTATAATTGAAACTTTTCTTTCCAATTATTCAAATTTTTTAAATCACATGAGCACTAAAAATGAACTATTTAAATATTTAAATAATTACTGTGAAATTATAGAAATTTTTTTGAATTCAATTATGGCTGACAGAAGTAATAACTATGAATTACATTTATTGACTACTCGACAAATTTTACCTTATTTGTTTTCTATGAATCACACAAATTATATTCGTGGGGTGACACTTTACTTACAAGATATGTTACAATCACCTCCAGACGTTATGCATGATATGAAGAGAGGAATGCATGCCGTCAAGCGAACTCCAGGAACATTCAATGCAGTTGGCTGTGACTTAGCACTAGAACAATCTCAAAATCGATCTTCTGCAGTGACTGGAGGCTTAATTGGCATCACTGAAAATGAAGAAGCGATGCAAAGATGGTTGCTTCTGTATCCTTTCAAAAATAGCGTTCACTCAATGCTTTCTCCATACCTTGGAATACAATCTGACACTACAGGTGACATTAATAGTCATAATGAATGGACACAATCGAGAATTAATACGGACGAAAAGGATGTTGAAAATATAATTGAATGTTTCAAAGCTTGCAATCCATTTAATAGTAGTGGGGATTGTGTGCTTCGTAATATTTTCACAGGTGAACTTGCTGAGGAATCAACTTCACGATGCTTACTTAATGTTAAAGAAAATGGGGAGACTCTATTAATTCAACCTTATAAATGTACTACAAATTGTCGCACAATGTCCTGCAGTTGCAAAAAATCAAAATTATCTTGTATTTATCTATGTAAATGTATTAATAACAATTGTCTAAATATAAATGAGTAATTGTTTGCCTACTTTATGTATATTTTTATTTAAATTTACTGTTTTTTTAATATATAATCTTTTTTATTAATAAAAAAGATTTTATTACTTTTATTTTTTTCATTTAACAATCCATCCTCACTTTCACCATTAGAAAAATATATATATATATATATATATATATATATATATATATAAGAAATAATCATTAAAATGATTTTATAGATTGTACTCAATACATTTCCTTTACAAATAAGAGTAGAGGGGTAAAAAAAATGGACCAAATATTTGACCGGCAAGATCCGCATTATTAATTTTTGACCTTTCCTTAACTTAACTTAACCATTGGTAGAATTCGGTCCTCACATTTTGCATACTCACTTACGTCTAGCGCCCGGTCTGAAGTGTGGCAATCTTTATGTGCAAATCAAAATATTTCAGAAAAGGGGCACATGCATGTTCCCTATTGTTATTGTAAAAATTTGTAAAATTGTTTTTAACCGCTTTCTTAGTTGTTTGACCAACCCTCAGAAGTTACTGAAAACTTGTACGAGTTAAGATCACGGGGACCTTACCTTTTATAGTGGGATCCGAAACCACTCTTGGGACCTTGAAAAAATTTTTCACCAGCTGCGGGAATCGAACCCGCGCCAGGTGGAAACAGTTGACACAAGACCGACGCTCGTTCCACTGAGCCACAAGCCCCGTTTTGTATTATGTATTCTCTTATTAGGCAATCCATACCACGTGACCCAATATGGCGGTTGTTGG
>JAFIRS010005076.1:0-66631 GCA_018342105.1 Gonioctena quinquepunctata
TTATTCTTTTTCAGCACTCAAAAAAGTCATGTTTGTTAAAAAAAAAAGAGTAAATCACCCATAATCTCCCCTTAGCAAATTTTCCGAACCTGTTTTTACAAGCCTTGTTTCATTAAAAACACCCCAAATCGTTTATGATTTAAAAATTAATAAGTTATAAAAAAAACATTGATGGTTAACCCAAATCTCAATATTATTTTTCATGGAACTGGGAACTGTCTGTAATATTTGCGGTGTTGCCAATGATCGGTCTTCAAAAAAAGGAAGGCCCGTTCAGAAACTTTGAATGTTTTAAATAAAAAACCCGTTGTTGAAATAAAATTTTTTAAGGGTCTATCAATAAACAGAGTTCAATTATATATTAATGGTGTATATAACGTGAGGCTTTTTTGGACAAAAGAAATCTGTTTCTGAACGTGGATTATGGGGGGTATTTTTCGATGCTGACATCACGGGTACTCCAACCGCAATATTTTTTCGAAATAAAAATATATGATGGCATTTAAAGTCAATTGGACTTTCAAATGAAATACAATTGACCTATAAAAGAGTTTTTTTTTCCTAAAGGGAAAAGGTTTATTGTCCTCTATAAACTAGAAAGGGGTAAAATTTGGAATAAAGTAATAAAGTAAAAAAACAGTTTAAACAATCAGTTAATTAAAAAAATTTTTTTGAAAGATACTGTCAGATTTTTTTGGGTTCGGTTATTATCCCCTTATACAGGTACCCGACTTCTTCCGCAAAGTCATTTTGTTTCGTTCTTCGTTCGCTAGTGTCAAAATATTATGATTGAATTGAAAATTTAAAAATGTATCCTAACTCGAAAGGTAGGCTGTGATGACATTATTATTTTTTAATAGTTATTTGGGTAAAACAAAGTGAGCCCTGACAATGACAGATTGAGTCTCATAATTCGAAATGTGAAAGGTATTGATTAAGATGTCTAGAAACGACTTCTTAGTATTGATTAACTTCAATTACAATAGGACGATATTACGTTATGGCTTTACAATTGTCTTTGCCAGATTTTTTAAATTGTGCGTCTTTCTGGATACATTGATAAAAATTGAAAAGAGGTATGCAAAATATTCAATGATCGACATCAGATCGTTCCCTATCAGTAATAGTACAGTGCACAGAATAAATAAAAAGTTTCAATGAAACGGAGCTGTATCGAATAATATTTTGAGAAATAATGTAGAAGAAGGATTGGACACGAACAGGTTATATTGGATTACTTCAGGAATAATCCCAATGCTAGTTTGAGAGTGGCAGCCTAATTAATTCCCAAGGGAAAACATACGGAGATGCCTAAGAAAATACTAAATGAAACCATTAAAACCCAATTTTTTGCATACCCTGGAAGACGGAGATCAAGAGAAACGACTAGAATTTTGTTTGTGGGCAGAAGGAGAATACCTGAGAAACAGACGTTTTCAGCGTGTATTTTATTCAGCGATGGAGCCACTTTCACGACAACGGTGTTGTTTTATCTCAAAACACTAGTTTTTCGGCAACCGAAAACCCTAACTGGGTTATAAACTGAAAAAGACAATATTCGGATATATATATATATATATATATATATATATATATATAAGATGATATAAGAAGCAATGAAAAAGTAAACTCTTTAAGGTTTATCCAAGTTTATAGAATAGATGAAAAAACCAATAGTAATACATTTTCAAGTGCGAAACGATATGCTACTCACAACTTTGTTGAGGTTTGGTTTTTCAATGATGTTAAACATATTTTCTAACATAGTGATACAAAAAAAAAAAAACCGTAGATCAAGGAATAAAGCGAAGTTCAAAGTTACTACAACCACATTAGCGATGTTTGAAATTATATAAATATAAATATGTACTCTATGTGGTGTTACAAATTGAAACTGACAGGTTAGGAATGAATTTTCGCAATTATATTTGAGCCAACGACACCTGACGGTGTCACTTGGAATTAGTTACAGTGGTGCCAATAAATGAGATATCTCGCTGAAATATATTTTTTAATTATATATATACCTATATATATATATATATATATATATATATATATATATATATATATATATATATTGAAGAAGGATAGTCTCGTGACTGGACTAGTTGAAAATAACTATGAATTTGAAATAAACTTTGTAGAAAGGATATTCCTTGAGGTTGCAGTCAAAATAATGGCCTATGAGAAAAAGTAAAACTCTTTCTTATTTAGTCAAGCTTTCGAAAATGTTTATTTTTTATTATCAAGACAAGCTGTGGAGAAAAAAAAAAACACAATTATGAAATACGATTTTAAACAAATCTATAGAACTTACTAAGGTGAGTTAAATTTAAGACAGCGAACTAAACACCATTTCGTGTTTGAAGACTTTTCAAAATCATATCACTATGACCCACTACTGGTAATATATAAAAACTAAACAATGGCACTCGCACATATTGTTTTAGATACTTAAATTAACACTTTAAAATTTGAAACGGCACAATAATTACCACATGGTTGAAGCGTGACTGAAAAGGAAAATGGTGGCTTAATACATGACATGAAGTGTCAAGTGTCAAATTCATCTGTCCCAAAAATGAAACAGTCAAGGGAGAACCATTGCTTTTCCACAAAACAGAAGGAATAGTACCAATCTATAGACAAAAAAAATTGTTAAATGAGAGAAAAAAACAAAAAATACTAAGCAATTTTTTATATTAAGTGGAATCAAGTTTCAACAAGTAATTGTAAATGACACTAAGGTTGGAAATATCAGATCGTTTATTCATGCTGTTTGGTTCATTTTTTTTGAAAACCCAGAAATTCCTTTTAGAAAGTTATTCTCTACTGCTAATATGGAAGGGTTTTAAAATTACTAAAATGATTAAATTTATATTATGTTCAGCTAATGCACAACTGTTTTTTTTATTTTGCAATCACTCTTATGAGATGCTATGCGACCTGTTAAATTCCTACCCGTCTGCCCGATATATATTTTATCACAATTTCCTTGCTGTCTTCATAACCTCACCTTAGTAAGTTCTATAGATTTGTTTAAAATCGTATTTCCAAATTGTTTTTCTTTTTTTTTTCCACAGCTTGTCTTGATAATGAAAATAAACATTTTCGAAAGTTCGACTAAATAAGAAAGAGTTTTACTTTTCTCATAGGCCATTATTTTGACTGCAACCTCAAGGAATATCCTTTCTAAAGTTTATTTCAAATTTATAGATATATATATATATATATATATATATATATATATATTCATATATATATTCATATATATATATATATATTATTTAGGACTTTTGGTTTTATATATAAGACAATAAATAAGAGTAGACCTCACGCAAATGGTAAATATTTGTTTTTATTGAAAAATTGTTTTTTTGGGGAAATGAAAGCCATTTCTAAAATTTTCTCTTGATTTTGTGACTCTGTCGCTGACACTTTCACTGAATCGTAATTCATCTGGTGGCAAATTCTTTCTTTATTTCTCCCAAAGCACATTTTCAGGATAAATGGTAGTCACTTTAGGGAAATTATTATGTTGACAATGATCTTTGCGTTTAAATATTTGTTTATTCCCCCTTCAGGTGTCGTTGGCTTAAAAAAATTTGCGAATTATTTCCCGTACCTGTCAGTTTCACTTGTCACCCCAATAGGTACACATTTTATTTATATAATTTTAAACAACGCTAATTGGTTGTGGTTTTTTAAACTTTTTTTTTAGTCCTTGATTACGTTTTTTTTTATCACTATTTTAGATATTTTTTCACTATTAAAACCCAAACCTCAAAAAAGTTGAAAGGGCATATTGCTTCCCGAATATGTATTACTAGTTTTCTAAACCATAAAGATACTAATTTAAAAAAATAAATGTAGAGAGTAAATAACAAAAAATGTGAAGAAAAGATAAATTATTAGAATAAAAAAGAATAGACAATAATGTAGAATAAAATATTAATAATTGTCATGGAATACAAAATAAAATTGGGGGGTGTTAAAAAAAAAAGTCTAGGAACTTTTAAAAAAAAATTGATAAACAAATACAAAATAAAAAATGAATCTTGATCCAAAAATAATGAGCTTATAGATAATAAAAATTGAACAATAAAAAATTGTTCAAAAGGATAAAATAAATAAAAACGAAAAAATAATGAAAATATATGCATAATAATGGGCGAAGATGAATTTTGAATTGCAAAAAAGAAAATCATAAAGTAATAAAATGAATAACATAACTGGCTACAAAAATTTTGGTTAAAAGAAGGAAATAAATAAAAAATAATAGTAATAAAAATCAATAAATTTACGGGGTGAATAGAACTTTTGAAATAAAAGAAATAATACAAAGTTTGTAATTAATTTATATTTCCCAGTATAAAATAAAAAAGAAGTTGAATAATATGACGATAAAAACAAAAAAAGTTTGGATTTTAAAAAGAAAATAGTTAAAAAAAATTAACATAAATTTCTTGAAAATTTGTGAAATAAAATATAGGCTTGCAGTTCAAAACAAGAAGATTATAGAAGGAGAGACAAATAATAAAATAAAAATTTTGGGGTAATAAATTGTAGGTTAACAAAATTTTATAGGTAAGTTAGGGGAAAAAAAAAGGAAAAAAAAATTAAAAATTTTTGTAGATAGTTAGGATTTCAAAAAATTTGAATAAAAAAAAAAAATGAAAAACAAACGTAAAAAAAAAAATACATCAAAAGGGGGAAAGTATTAGAGGCAAACAACCCAAAAAAAAAGTATAGAAAGAAAAAAAGATATTGAATAACAATCATAATACTGAAAAACATAAAACGTTATTAGACAAAGTAAAGTAAAAAT
This sequence comes from Gonioctena quinquepunctata, assembly GCA_018342105.1. Taxonomy (NCBI): domain Eukaryota; kingdom Metazoa; phylum Arthropoda; class Insecta; order Coleoptera; family Chrysomelidae; genus Gonioctena; species Gonioctena quinquepunctata. The sequence goes on from JAFIRS010005076.1 coordinate 4,832, forward strand.
ATTAAAAATTTACAAATTAAAACTATAAATTATGAAGAAGGAAAAAAGTAAAATGGATAATAAATAAGGTGAATTTTTTAAAAAAAATGAAAAAAAGAAGATAAAAATATTTTTTTTAAAAATGAAAATGTGAGAAATGAAAGTAAATATAATAAAAAATACAAAAAATATATTTAAAAAATATGATTGATATATGATGTAAATATATTGAAAATAAATAAAAGGGATATTAATAATTATAAATAAAATAATAAGTTGATTTATTGGAATAATGAAAAAAAAACGAAAAGTATAAAACAAAACAAAAAAAAATGAAATGGGGATTAAAATAATAAAATATAATTCAATATGAAAATAAAAAAAACTGAAGGAAGAGATAGGAAAAATAATAAAACATATAATTGAAAGGTACCATAATTGTAAAATAAATGAAAATTGAAAAAAATTTTATATCAGTATAAAAAAAATCATAAAAAATAAAATTATATATAAGAGATCTTGAAAAATTTTTTCTTTATACGAAGAGATGTCGAATCAAGTTTTTTGGAAAGAAAAACTTACTAGTATTGAAATAATAGTTACTTAAAAAAATTTTTTTTCCCCTTTAACTGGTAGGAATTTGTTTTTTATGAAAAACCAGTTATATATTTTAAAAGAAAAAAAAGGGGAAAAATTTCAAAAAAACCCCCAAAAGAATATTATTTAAAAGCTATTAGTTTCAAATTGTTTTTACATAAATTTTGAAATTATATTTCCTTTATGAAATTTTAAATATTGATAGATAAAAATACCCAATTTTTATTTAAAATACAATAAATTTTCCCCAACACGGGAAAAAGATGATTAAACCCATTTTTTTTTGGGCGGTTTTTTTTCCACAATGACCCAGAAAAATCTTATTTAAAACCATTGAATAGATTGAAATTTGACACCCGGGCTTTGGTGGTGAAACCAATTGGGCCTGCCGGACGAGGGGCCCCAACTGGTTTAGTCGTGGTAAGAAAAGTTATAACAATTTGGCTCAAAAAGAATGGCGGTTATTAGCAATCTTCTTTTTAAAAAACAAAAATTTTAAAAATTTTAAAAAACACCCTATCCCCAAATCCCCCAAAAGGGGGGCGAAAAACCAAAAATTTTAATTTCCATAAAACGGCGCCCCCGAGGGAAAGAAAGGGCCCCAAAAATTTTTAGAAAAAAGGGGAAAGGCGGGGCAATGGCCCCAATTTCAAAGGCAAGGGAAATATCACAACTGGGCGAAAGGGCTATATCATTCCCAAAATAAAGAAGGGGGAAAAAAGGAAAATGGGGCTATAATTTAAAAGGCAAAAAAAAAGGGCCCTATATTTTTTCCCTTAATATTTATCGCAACGTAATGCAAAATGGGGGAAAGAAAAGGAAAAAAAATATTTTTTTTTAAATATTTATCCAATACTTTGCGAACATTAAACGGTTTCAACTTATAAAATATTGGTGAAAAAAAAAGGGTTTTAAAGAGTTTGGTAAAAAATTTTGGTTTTGGGAAAAAAAGGGTTGCAGAAAGAGGGGGGTGACCCGGAACAAGGGAGAGTAGTAATGGGAGAGGGGATAGAAATAAAAAGTGAAATTACAAAAAATGGAGGTTTTTTTTTAATATAATAAAAATGGAAAAATGAACGATGAAAAAAAAAAAAAACTTAAAAAAAATAATTTTAAAAATAATGAAAAAGGGAAAATAAAAAGTAAAAAGGAAAAAAAATTTTAAAAATTAATAAAAGAAAATATGGCAATTATGGAAAGTAAATGAATGAAAATTCAGCAAGAATGGAAAAAATGAATGAAAATTTCCCGGGTAAGAATAAATTTGAAAATATGGGAAAATTATAAAAGATGAAAAAAAAAGAAAGGGAAAAAAAATTTAAAAGAGGAAATGAAATGAAAAAGAGCAAAAAAAAAAGAATAAAATGAGAAGTGAGAAAAAATTGAATGAAAATAGGGGAAAATTATAAAAATAAATGAAAACAAATAGAAAGAATGAATGATGGAATGAGGAAAGTATGGAAAAATTTTTCCCAAAGAAAATAAAAGAAAATATAAACCCAAAGAAACAAGTAGTAAAGCAAAAAAAAAAATTTAGGGATTTTTTATACAAAATACAGATTATAGTAACAGTTTATTAGAAAAAGATGATAAACAAAAAAAAAAATCCCGGTGGTTTTTTTAAAAATAAAATGAATCGAAACCCCCCAAAAAAAATGATTTATAAAATAATATGAAATTGAATGATAAAAAATTTTTCCCAGAGAAAGGGAAAAAAAAAATAATAAAAAATAAAAATTTTTGAAAATATATGACATATTAATGGGAAAAAATGAATTTTGGGGTTTTAAAAAAGGGGAAAAAAAAAATAAAATTATAATGAAAATTAAATGAATGAAACTTGGGTTAACAAAAAAAATTGAAATAAAAATTTGGGGCAAAAAAAAAAAAAAAATAAAAAAAAACCCCAAAAATGGCTTAAAAAATTTTTAATTTGGGAAAAAAAAACATAAATGAAAAAAAAAAAACCCCAAATAAAAATTTCAGGGTAATAAATTTTTCCCAAATAAAGCAAAACAATACAAATAATGAAAAAAAAATAAAGGGAAATAAAATTTTAAAAAAAAAATGGGGGAAGGGGGAATTTTTAAAAAAATTTTAAAAAAAAAAAAAAAATTTTTTAATTTTTAAAAAAAAAATTGATAATTTTAAAAGAAAATTTCTATTAAAAAATTTTTAAAAAAAAAAATTTTTGGGGCTTTTCAAAACAAAACAAGGGTTCCGAAGGAGAACCCAAAAAAAAAAAAAATTTTAAAAACAGGTAATTTTTTCCCAAAATTTTTAGGGGAATTTAAAGGTAAAAAAAAAAAATTTAAAAAAAATTTGATAGATAGTTGGGGTTTTTTTAAAATTTTTAAAAAAAAAAAAAAAGAAAAAAAACGTAAAAAAAAAAACATCAAAAAAAAATTTTGGGGGAAAAAAAACAACCCTAAAATTTAAGAAAGAAAAAAAAATAATATTGAATTTTTTTGGATTTTTTAGTAGAGTTTCCCCCGGGACCTACTTAAAACCAATAGATGGGACAAATTGAAAGTTCAACAAATTTGGGGACCTTTTTTCTATTAAAATGCATTCGCCAACCGGGAAACCTGCACACTGATGCAAAAGGGGTAAAACCCCGGGAAATTTCCCAAACCCAAATTTGGGAAAAATTTGAATGCTTTTCAATCCGATTGAGGTTTAACCCCGGAATTGTTATTTCAAAACCGGAAAATTTTACCAATGTTTTTTTTCCCAAAATGGACGTTTTGTATTTTTGGATCAATCCGGATGTTTTTTTTGCCGAACCAATGCAGGGGGAAATTGTTTAAATAACACTTTTTGGGTTTAGGAATCAATAAGGGGGATTTTTTTCCTTTTGGAGGGGGAATAAAAACAAAAATTAAAAAAGGTTAAAAAAAATACCGTGGGGAAAAATGATCAAAATTACCCCCCAAAAAAAGCAACCATATTGATTATTTCTTTAAAGTCTAAAAAACGAAATTGATATTAAAAATGAACAGTTGAGTTTTCGTTGTTGTAAAATATATGCACTCATTGAAGTTAAAAAAAAAAAAAATTCTCACAGTTCAATGTAAACCCAAAAAATATTATCATTTGCAATTGCTGAATAGATCAACTTTTCCCGTAATAAAGTTTTTATAAATTTCTAATTAATTAACAAAATCTCACAATACCCCCTTTAAAGGGGATACTAAATAAAAAAAATTTCCCAATTTTTATGGGGAAAAAATTTACTTTATGACCCACGATAAAGTATCCCCAAATTTCCGGGAAAAAATAAAAAAATTGATTCATAGCACTTTTGAAATTTTAAAGATTTTCCCTTTTAGTAGGGAGAGAGTTAAATTTTTGGGCCCCATTGTAAGTTCGAAAATCTAAGCGAAACATGATACAAAAAAAGGGAAAAATATATATAAAAGGGGGGAGCAAAAGGTCTTGATAAAAAAAAATAAATAAGCAATTTTTCCCTTGAACCCCGGAGTTTGGAGAAAGTGGGTTTCTTTTTTCATCTAAAAAATTATTTTCGGAAACCCCCTTTTTGTAATCAATTGATTTTGGGGCATTAAATTTAATTCCCAAACTAAAAATGATAATGAAAATATTAAATATAGGTATAGACAAAATTTTTTTCACCAAGAATATTTTTTGGGATGTTTTTTTTAAAAAAATGTTTTTTTTTTCCCCCAACACACCCCTAGTTATTTTTAAAAAACCCCTTTTAAATAGTGTTTTATTATTAATTTTTTCCCAGCCACCCAAGACAAATCCATTGATTCCAGAACCAGTTTCAGAAAAAGGCAGGAGAAAACCCAAAACCAAATTCTTTCACCAAGGCAATACTTCCTGAAATGTGAAGAATTCCAAAAAAAACCTTTTAAAAATGTTGAGTTGTTATTCAGTCGGGAATAAATTTATTTTGCTCAGAAGCTTTGCAGGTTAAAAGCAGAGGAGACAGAGATGTGAAAAAATTTTTATTCAAAATGAGCTACGCCCAAAAAAAAAATCCCCAACCTTTTGGGAAAATATTTTTTGGGGAAAAAATCAATATAATAAATGTAAAATAATAAAAATTTTATTGAACCCAAAAAACAAAAACCATCCCCAATCTATTACATATATAAAAAACCCTGAAAAAAATTATTTCGTGGATTTGTATCAGAATTCAATAAAAAATGATGAAAGGGTCATGCATCGGTTATTTAAATTTTTTTTTAAATTTTTTTTATACCTGAGATCATTTTAAAAAAATGTTGGAAAAATCTGTAGGGGCCGGGAACCTTTTGGGAATTCAACGGGGAGGGGCTTCCTTTCCCCCTTTTAAAATGCTTTTTAATATCATATTTTATTATTATATATTAAAGATTTTTTTTTTGGTTTTTTCAGATAACCTGAAAAAATTTTTTAAAATTTTAAATTAAATTTTTTGCTGGAATTTTACATTGAATTTTTTAAATTAACAAAACGACAGTTTTTTGGGGATTGTACCCAAAAAACAAGATTAATCCCTTTATCCCTACGAAAAATTTTAAAAATTTTAAAAAAAAAATGATTTTTTAAAAAAAAGAACTTCATATCATTTTTCAGTGATATCTAAAAAGTTTATAAGAAGAAATTTTGAGGAATTTGTTTTTTCGTTTAGTAATTCAATAAAAGAGTCTTTTAAAAAATTCTAAAACCAAATTTAGATTATATTCAACTGCATTAATTCAAAAAACCCTTATTTATTGCCCAGGGGAAGTTGGGTACATTTCGGGGCAGCCTTTTATCTGGCGGCCAAATGATGAGTGAGTGGGGTGATTCAAAATTTCTTCGAATTTTAAAACCAAATAAAATGGTTTTGGGGAAAAAAAGGGTCGAACACAACAAAAAATAAAAAACTTAAAAAAGATAAAACCAAGATATATTTGATATGTTTTGGGATAAAAATTCAAAATGCACCCCAAAAAATATGTTTAGCCTAGTGGATTTTTGGGAATATGAAATACTGAAAGGTTATATAAAGTTTTTGACATTTTTTTAAAAAACCCTTAAATTAAAAATGAAAAATAATCAGGAAAATCAGTTAAAAAAGCGAAAAGATTTGCAAGAAAAAATCCAAATTATTAAAAACAATTAAAGGAGATTTAAAGATTTTGAGAACGGGGGCAGATATAGTCCCCGAAACGTCAATCAAAAACTATATAGAGAAGTATTTTTTAATTTTTACTTTTTTTAAGGCATATTAAGAGAACAAAAAAAGTTACTGAGAAATAGAATCTTTTTTTTTCTATAGGAAATATAATTTGGTGACGCAGTAATTTTATCGGGGTGAACAAATTAGTTTGCCCCTTTCTACACTTGTATAGTTTTTCCCCTGATTATATTTTCATTTTCAGCCCGTGGAAGGTTCCCCAAAAATGTCAAGAAACGTTGTTCCTCCACAAAAAAAACAACTTATTCAATGCTATATTAATGATTTAAAAAGAGGGTGATTGATTTGCAGGCCGGCAAAAAAGATAGTTTATACTTATCGATATTTCAAAAAAAAAAAGCCACCTTTAAAATGTTTAGCTGGGGTTCACTTTTTATATATGATTTCTGGGGCTATATAAAATATAACCCAAAAGATGACTGATTTGCAGGCCGCCAAAGGGGTAGTTTATACTTGTTTTTTGAAAAAAAGTAAACCCCACCATCAAAAAAAAGTTTAGCCAAGTTCAGTTTTGGATATGTGACAAGGTTTTATAATGATTTTTCCAAGAGATGATTGATTTGCAGGTCCCGAAGGGGTTTTATAATTTTTTTATTTCGGAAAAAACTAAACCCACCATCAATTTTTTTTTTCCAAGTCAATATTTGGTATACGGGGTTTCTGAAAGGCTATATAATGATATACCAAGAGATAATTGATTTGGGGTCGAAGGAGTAGTTTATATTTGTGTATCGAAAAAAACATAACCCCCCCCCCAAAATTTAAACCAGGTTCATCAATCATCCATTGGTATATCTTTATATAAAATAATATCTATATCTTTATATAACATTTAAATTTTAAGTTTTCCATTTGTTTTCGAGCATTTTGTTAAATTGAATTCCCCCTTGCAATTTAAAAAACTTCATCCATTTTTTCTTCTTTTTTTTTTTCTGAATAAACTGTACTGCAAGGTTCACTTCCGGGTCTGTAAAGTTAAAAATAAGTTTGGAAAAAAGATCCTACTACCCAAATACATAAAAAAGTTATAAAACTCTTCCAAAAAATTTGGGCTTTATAAAAACTGTTTTAGAAGTTTTTCTTAAACGTAAAACCCTCCATCCAATACCCTGGAAAAAGGGAAAAGAATTAACAGAAAAAAAACTACTAACTCCAACTATGTGACACAACAATCGAAGAAATATTGAGGTCTAGATAAAATATATAGAGTCAAATTTAATTTCAGCGTTGGTAAAGAAAATTTAAAGCTTTGGAAATCTTTGAATATAATGATCCCTGATATTTTCCCCCTTTTTGTTTCTGGTTTTATCCAGACATTTAAAAAAACCCTTATGATGTAGTTTTTATATATATATATATATATATATATATATATATATATATATATTAAATCGAATTTGAATATCACCTTAGTAAGTTAACATTTATAATATAATTTTTTTTCTCAAAAACCCTAATCGTCCTTGGGGGAAGGCAAAAACGTTTCCGATAGCCTTTGGGCGTATTCCAAAGAGTATTTTAATCAATTACCTCCTGAGTGCAAACCTTTTAAAATATATATATATATATATATATATATATATATATATATATATATATATATATATATATATATATATATATATATATATATATATATTATTTATTTTTTTTTATTTTTATTTTTATATATATATATATATATATATTTATATATATTTTTATACAAAAATATATATTTTTTTATATATATATATATATATATATATATATATATATATATATGACAAAAAACTTTTTTTTAACTTTCAGACCCAATGAAAGAAAAATCTGACTGCAACCCCCCAAAACAGTTTGAATCATGTTTTAAAGAACCAGTCATGGGGAAAAGTTTATCTGAAATATATATATATATATATATATATATATGTATATATATATAGTTTTTTTTTTTCGGGAAAAGGGGCCTTAGTTTATGATTTTTTTTTTGATAAAGAGTTTAACATTGTTTAAAAATTTTTTCAGGGGGAAATTCTTAAAAAAAAATGTAAAACATGTAGAGTTCAAAAAAAAGAAATTTCGTTAATAACATCAAACAAATACGATTAAAATCAGACATCACATCATTGTCTCAACATGAAGAGGAAAAAACAACATAAATTGATTTTGACAAGGTTGAAATTTTGACAAAAAAAAAAAAAATAGTAATGAAAAAAAATCTTTACATTTTGACACGAAAAAAATCTTTTCATAAATTATAAAAATAGAGCCCACATACTAAAACCCCCAAAAAGTCAAAACACCCAAAAGTATTTAAAAAAAAAGGTAAAAAAAAGATAACAGATAATAACAAACTCGATACTAGCAATCTCAGATAATCAACAATGTTCACCAAAATTTTGAAATATGAACACAAATTGATTTGGGTTTTATACTAGAAAAATGTTTATGAAATCAGATGGGAATCATCTCACTGAAAGATAAACTTTTGTCACCATCTTCCATCATTCAAGTTAACCCTTTGGGAAGTTTAAAGTTGGGGAAAATTTCACCGAATAGGGAAATATTTTTTGAATTTAAAAACCACGGGTAAAAAAGGGTTTTTTTTAATTTCGGAAAAAAAAAAATTTCCCTCGGCTAAAGCCATGCTGGGCATTGAACTACATCTGATATATATTCTGAAAGGACCCTAACCCCAAAGAAAAAAACTGAAATTGAAAATTTGGAATTTTTATTTAGGGTAGTTTTTTGATTTTCTTTCCGGGCTTAATTAAGAACTCATTGAATTAGGTCCTTTTAGAATATTTTTATCAGATGGAGTTCAACCGCGTTTTGCGGGAAAATTGGGTTTTTTATGTTAGACATTCACAAAAAAAACCCTTCCATTTTATCGGGGATTTTTTACTTTACAGAAGAATCTTTTTATTCAATTGCGAATGTTTCCCCTTTTTAACATGAACACGAAATATTGGGAAAAAATAACTGTTAAAAATTTTATTGTAAGTTTTGAACGTCTCTTTTTAATTTTAATCATATTTGTTTGATGTTATGTAACGTATTATGTTTTTAACTTTAATTTTTTCATTATTTTTAAGAATTTACCTGAAGATGACATAAACAATGTTTTGGGAAAAGTCGTATCAAATAAAAAAAACATATAAAAAACTAAGGCCCTTTTTACGAGAAAAAAAAGAAAAAAAAAACATGCGGTCAAGAAAATTATAATATATATATATATATTTATTTTTTTTTTAGTTCTGGTTTCCCAAAAAAAGGGGTATCCCGTAATGCCCCGAGAACATCGTGGGAACCTAGGGGAAAAAAGGTAGGAGTTGGTGTTCTTAAATTTCTGAAGGTTGTATGCCCGGGGAAAACCTCCCTTTGGGGAAGAGTTCCAAAGCCCCGCCGTTCGTTGGGTGAAACGAGTCTTTGAAAGTGATGTTCTGCAGGTCTCCAAAGGACCACGAAAGGGGGTGATGACTGAACCCTTTACGGGTTAAACTCGAAGAGAATGCCAAAACAGGGGAAAGATTGTTGATATTTCAGAAGAGCATTGCCCATGAAAAAAATCTATAAAATAGAGACAAACGCCAACTTTTCTACGGTGTTCCAGACAAGTGAGCGAGTTTGTAAGCGAAGCATCACCGACGACGAATTGCCCTTTTTGACAGAATCCAATCCCCCTCAGGATATGTTTAGGTGCCCACTCCAAATATGGGAAAAAGTATTCCAGGACAGGTCGGATCTGTGCCTTAAGATCATAAAGCAGCTGACTGGGGTGAAATAGCTCTTGGCACGAAACAAAACCAAGTTTTGGGATGCACTTTTGGCAATGGACCCACGTGATTTTCCCAGGAAGGTTATTGCTGATAGTAATACCAAGCATCGATATGGATGGCTTAAATGGTATGGTTACTCCTGACAAAGTTATATATATATATATATATATATATATAGTCGTAATTGACATAGGCGTGGATTCATGGGAGGTATTCTTGAGGTCTAGGGTGGAAAGTATTAGAATTTTGATTTTTTTAATTTATATTGATAGGACCTCTACGATAATTATTATTATTTTGGGTGTTCCCATAGCGTTTGGACTGGTATTTTGTAAGCGGGGTTGATTATTTTGAAAAAAATATCTTGGAGTGAAATTTTGAAAAAGATGGTTTTTGAGTTTGATTATTAATATTATATGAGGTTTCCTTGTAATAACTAGGTTTCTTGATTTATTTCTCATAAATTTCATGAAGCTTACTTGGATTTATTATTATCAAATCGTCTGCATTCAAACAGGCCTTGTTCAATAAAATTTATGGGTAATTCAATAAGGTGTACAATATGGTTCTAAAATTCCTGATTTAAAAGTGTTTAGGGCTTGTTCATTGTACATTATTTCTTTTGCAAATTCGTATATCTCTATTTGGTGTACGTATGTTTGTGTGCTCTAGCAGTATTTGTAATTTTGATTTAATGTTTTCAAAATTTTGCTCGTAAGTCTCTGAATGTATTTGATAGCATGTACTTAGATCATGAGCTAAGGATTCTTCCGATCGTGGATCTCCAAATCTACATAACAAAGCATCTTTAATTTCCGACCATTTAGTACAATTGAGGTTATCAATATACTTCTAGCTTCTCCAGATAATTTAGATTTAACTTGTTCAAAAAGTAATATATTGAATAAGCAATTTTATTCTTGTCTTTGTAATAATTCAATATAAGATTCCAATTGCTTTATAAAATAAGCAAGGTTTTGTGCGAGCCTCCTGAGATTCTGGCAACATGTCTTTGGCCATGTTGATTTCTATGAGTAGGGACAGCCATTATATTATTAGAATGTCTTGAATTCCTCAAAAGTATTAGTGATCTTGATCTACTTCTATTCATAGAGTTTAATTGAATTCTTATTTATTATAAATTTTCTTCACTTGTAATTTATTCAAAAGGAAAGGAGAGGACTTACAGGAAAATCAGAAGTTTCATCTGGATCCTAGGCGTAACTCGTCTCTGGTAGTTCGATGGAGAAGACTCTTCTCGAATTCTGGGGCCAATAGAAAGTGGACAGCAGTTGACCAATTCTTCTTGGGGTAATTTTGATCTACAGGTGATCGATGATTCCAAACAAATCGTTGAAACGAACGAGCACTATAACTTCGTTTTGGAATCCTATTCGCAGCGCCAATTAAATTATTTGTTTCGAAATAAGCTTTTCTTTAAAACAATTTATTTTCTAACAATACAATCTGTACATTCTACAGTATAATAACCAAGATGAATTGAACATTGAGGCGACGCAGCGCCGAATATTTATATTGCTTATCATAATCGATTCTTAATGATTATCTTTAGCAAATGTTTGGAAAGTTCGGAAGTCCATTTGGGCGATATGAGGTCGATAAACTGTGGCGACGTAATTATATTCACCATGATTGTGATCGCTCGTATTTTACTATTGCACATCTACGACTCGTTCCTGCGACGAAATTCACTTATTTTTTTGATGTTATTGAGTTACTCGCGAGTGTTCCGTATTTCTACTAATTTTGCATTTTAGTGAAATTTAGGTGCTCCGTTACTGTTATTGCTGTGCATTGTGCATTCATTTTGACAACAAATTGTGTGTTTACTTTCAGTACTATTCATATGTATTGTTTAAATAGAATAAAGCACGATTTGTTTTCCCTAAGATTTTATTATATGATATGGTACCCTATTTTCATTAGTTTTCCTGAATAGGCAACAAACATTACGCTGTACTTGCTTCCTGGTTGCATATCGTATTGAAAGAATAGATAATGTTTGTTGAAAAGGAAAACATTCTCAATTGGATATTGACAGAAAGATTTTTCTGTGAACTGAAAAATCCACGATAAAAATGAAGTTATTTTTTTGTGAATGTCTAACAGAAAACAACTACTTTCCCGGCTAAATCCACGCTGGACATTGAACTACATCTGATAAATATTCTGAAAAGACCCTAACTCAAAAGAAAAAATCTGAAATTGAAAATTTGCATTTTCATTCAGATAGTTATTTGATTTTCCATTCCAGTCTTAATTAAGAACTCATGAAGATGAATGAGGCGAAGAAGAATGTTTTCCAAAAAAGAGTACCCACCAGAAATCATTCATAACATTGACGCAAGAGAGACATCGCATTCACTAAGTCTTCAATACATTTTTGTCGACGAAAATCTATTTCACGCTTCCACGATCATCAGGAAGGCCGGGAGAAATAGGAAACACATTTTCAAGAAGCAATTTCACTTTGCAAAGATGGAAAAAGTTAGAATCATTTTGTCTGGAAAAACACTTTGAAATTAGTGTTTTCTGACATTAAAACCTGTCATGGGGTATGATAGATTGATTTGTTGAAAATATGAACAGGATGTTCATAAAATCAGATGTGGAATCATCTGAGACTGAAAGATAAACTTTAGTCACTATCTTCCATCGTCAAGATAACCTCTTTTATTTTATTTATTTTATTTATATTTTATTCATGTTGAAAAGGGAAACATTCTCAATTAGATATTGAAAAAAAAGATTTTCTGTGAATTGAAAATCCACGATAAAAATGAAGTTATTTTTTTGTGAATGTCTAACGAAAACAACCACTTCCCCGGCTAAAGCCACGCTGGACATTGAACTACATCTGATAGAAAATTCTAAAAAGACCCTAACTCAGAAGAATGTTTCCTTTTCAACATGAATCCCCCACAGAGGTTATCTTGACGATGGAAGATGTGACAAAGTTTATCTTTCAGTCGCAGATGATTCCACATCTGATTTATGACATCCTGTTAATATTTTAACAAATCAATCTACCCTTCCCCAAGGTTTTAATGTCAGAAAACACTAATTTCAGAGTGTTTTTCCCAAAAAAAATGATTCAACTTTCCATCTTTGCAAAGTGAGATTGTTCTTGAAAATGTGTTTCCCATTTCTTCCGGTCTTCCTGATGATCGTGGAAGCAAATGATTTTCGTCGAAAAATATTAATAGTGATCGATGTCTCTTGCGTCAATGTTATGAATGTTTCTGAATACCTCTTTTGAAAACATTCTTTCGCCTCATTCATCTTCAGGTTTTAATTAAGACTGTAATGAAAATCAAATAACTATCTGAATGAAAATGCAATTTCAATTCAATTTTTCTTTAAATTAGGTCTTTCAGAATATCTATCAGATGTCAAGCCAGTGGTTTTCTATTTTGTCATACAAAATAACTTCATTTTATCGTGAATTTTCAATTCCGAAAAATATTTTGTCAATATCAATTTGAAATGTTCCTTTCAACATGAATACCCACAAGGGGTTATCTTGACGATGGAAGATAGTGACTAAAGTTTATCTTTCAGTCGCAGATGATTCCACATCGGATTTTATGAACATCCTGTTCATATTTTCAACAAATCAAGATAATGTATTAATAGAAATAAAACAATTCTTGGATTGTCTATTTTCAGGGTAGCAGATGGGAATCCAAAAGTTCCTGTCGGTGACTCTTCGGTACAACTTTTCCATGCATCTCGACATATTTTGTAAACATAGAGATCATGGGGCTGGGGAAAATTAAATGGTGATTGTGATATTTTCCTACGCATTCCTTCCAGCAAATGATCTTTATGTCCCGGGAAAAGATCCAGCTCAGCATCTATCACATTTATCACGGAGACAGTCGTGAAAGGGCGTCCGGACGATGTTGACCTTTCCGCGATGGTGTTCAGTATCAAAACTATATTGTTGAAGTTCACACCCATCTGGCTGGGGGACCAGCCGGATCCTTTAAGTCATTGAGCTATTGGAATGCGAAGTGATCCGTTGACCTTGAAATGGGTGGCTGAACTTGAACTTGCAATCGCCCATAGTACCCCAAGGCATTCTTTTTCCCTCCTTGAATTTTCTCTCATTAGGATTTAGCGATCGTGATGTAGCTTATTACTTTCTCTCCTCCTCTTCATCCTCTTGAGTTAGTACTGCTCCCAAGCCCAAAAACGCTAGATCGGTCTGGCGCAAAATGGACGCTCGAAATTTGGGAGACCATCACTGGAGCTTGATTAATGATTCCTTGATCTGGGGTAAACGCATTTTTACAGGTATCATCCCAGAAATTTTAGGACTTCCTAAATAAGTTGGTCAAGGGGCTACCACAGTTGCAAAATTCGGTATAAATCGTCGATACCAACTCGTCTTACCAGAATTCGTCGCAAACCCTTTTTGACGTTTTGGTCGACGTACATTCGCATATCGCAGATACCTTTCGGGTCAACATGGAGTCCATTCTTGTCCACCATATACCCAGATACTTAATTCGGATCTACAAAATACGCATTTCTCTACCCTACTCCAATCCCGCCTTTTGGAGTCTCTCGAATACTTCCGTAGTATTTCCAGTGCTCTCGAATGTTTGTGTCAAATAATTATATCGTCTAGGTAAACGAAGACATAGGGTTCCATTCGGCCCCAGTACTCCATCAACTAGACGTTTCCACGTGGCACTCGATTTGTGCAATCCAAACGGGAAGCGCTAAATTGAAATAGGCCACGCCCTGAATAGTAAAAACCGTAATTGGTTTCGACTCTTCTGTAAGTGGAACCTGCCAGAAGGCACTTTTATATCCAGAGACGTTAAAATGCGACATCTCCCGGGCTTGTCTAACGTACTTGATATGAAAGGAAGTGGGTATGCATCGCGTTCTGTGACTTTATTGACTCTTCTGAAGTCTATGGGAGAATCGATACGAGCCGTCCTTCTTTTCACCATGACTATTGAGTGAACACCACGGTGATGAGGAAGGTTCTACGACCCCTTGACTCAACATCTCATCCAGCCCTTATTCACATGTTTTAGTAATGCGGGTGACATGGTAAAACCTCTGTTTGATTGGATCTGTTTTTGGGTTTTTATGGAGTGTTTAACAAGAGGAGTGCAACCCAATCCCCTTTTGGGATTTCTTTGAATATTTTATCTATGATAGCATTAACTGATCTTTCTGATACCCGATAGATGTTCATGTCCGTTATGCATGACCTGCACTGTTTCTACCTTGCGAAAAAGTCTAGTGATTATGTCCTAGGTCAGTAACAAACCAACTTGTCGCCAAAAATCTGCTCCTTATATTAGCATATGGGATAATGAAGGTATGACCAGTGTTCTGATGACAACTATTTTGTCATATAACCCAACACCATACATTCATTGCAATTCCTTCCAGTGCATATACTCGTTTCAGATGGATGTAAATCAAATTCCAGTTTCTTTATGATTTAAAAACCAGTCTCCCAATAATTGTTGCTGATGATCCTGAGTCCAGTAATCCCAATAACTCAATGCCCAGTACGTCAACTTTGAGATAGGGCCTTTCGTCCCCTTTCACGCTGGAAAGCACATAATCCAACGCACATCGGACGTAAACCCCATCATTTTTGTCGAAATGAGCCGCACCCCTTTTCACTTAAGCCTACGACGCGGTCTGATCGCGGCCCAGATGCTCGTTCCGAATCCTTCGAGCATTTCCCGCACGTTCGAATCAGGTGTTCCACAGCGATAACACCTAATAAACGCAATCTCTCACCATGTGTCCCATCTTACCACAATTGAAACATTTATTATTTTGAGATGGTCTATATCTTTGCTGAAGTACTGCCAGCTCAATCTGCGGGTCCGTCTCTTCCATAAATTCTTCATGCCAATCAAGTTCGGTAGCAACTGCATCTCATCGATGTCTTTCATGATGACCACAATCCTGTTCAGTAGCAACTGTATCCAATCGATGTCTCCTTGGATTGTACATGAATTCAGACTCGGTAACAGGATTTCTGTTTGTTGGTGGTGGCTTCATTCTTTGAGTACGTATTTGAACATCCTCAATCCATTTACCCAGTCTCAAAAGTTCAGATAGGCTGTATATAGGATCCAACGGTAATCTGGCCTGAATGGAAGGTAACATCATAGATATCATAATATATATAGATACATATATATAATATGATTTCTATGGGTAACATATGCTCCCTGATGAGCTTCACTCTTTCCGATTCCATAGGTTTGTCCCGCAACTTCCCAAAAAGACTCTCCACATTGATAATATAGGTAGCGGTATCTTCAAGTTGACCTTGCGTACGACTCCTGATGTCGTTCCATATATCGTCATCATAATATGTTGATAGATATAGTAACCTCAAATGATATATCATGTCGTCCCACATACAAGGTCTCAGTTAGTGTTTCTGAACCAATGAAGCGGCGTTCCTTTCAACAGTATGGGCGCAAACCTATGAGTTGGCCTTTCGGAATGTTGCAAGCAGTTCTCAACTCTTCTACTCGCTCGACGAAATTCGTAATACTCATATTCTGGCCATCGAAGTTGAGGTTTCATTTCGAGACCGTGTTGAAGTTCCCGGGCTGTTGTGTCTTCTCTAGAACCTTGCCCACGACCTCGACTTCCCGGAAATTTGAGAATATTCGAACTCATCGTTCCCACTGGAACTATGTCCTGATAGTCCGTACCATGTTGATCTTGACGCCGGTACTCGCCAAATCCCTTTTGTCCTACAATCTGTACTATTTTTATAGAAGTATCTTCAATCAACCCCTTCTCCTCGACGCGGCATCCGTTCACCATGCTCCAATCCAGATGCTTGAAAAGAAACACGACGTGGGGGAATTTCCAAAAAGTGCTTCTCTTGCTCCAACTGTTCTCCATTCTCATGGATAACAGTAACAGATGTTGAGAGATATTCGATCGTTGATCAATTTTAGCTTCGGGTATCTCCTCGATATCTCTCTCTTGACGAATGTTTTCCAATATTTCACACATTTCTACGCACCTCTCTATGAGCTCATCTTTCCTTTTTGAACACCTTCTGCAGCTATTCGACTGAGTCTATTGAAACGTGCATTAATCTGGATAGTATGCGATGTTAAGCCACGTAATTACAGAGAAATTTTCTTCCTGCAAAACAGCGTAATATTCTCAAAACAATATCGTGATGGCCAGAAAAGGATTCAATAGGGTTCACCATGTTTGACTGAAAGAGCTGATAAGCATACGCTCGTTAAATCATAATGTTGTTATTGGGGAACAATTAAAAAAGTAAACAAACTCGTAATTCACCCGGGGATCGACCCGTCCAGACGCCCTAAATTCACCGCGTATGACAGTCATTAAATATAACTTTTCCTCGAGAAGGCATAAAATTATGTTTTATATATTTTTATCTATGACAGAAACAAAACAACCCATTAATCATCAATGCGTGCAATGACCAAAACAACAGCCATTAATTTTGGTTGAAGATAATTATAATTACTAGTCGCCGTGAGATAGATTATCACGTGATTCGATAACGGAATATAAAAGCGCGAGTTTGAGAGCAAAATAAGCATTCGATGTTCAACAGTGAACTAGAAACATGTCATTCTCAAAAGTTAGGTTGAAAAGTTAGTCGAACTACAGTATCGTACAATAATAATGAGAGTTTCCCAATCAGTGTAGTGAACTTCAGAAAACATAAAAACTCAGCCAATTCAAATCAAGTATTGAAGCTCTTAGTAAAAACACGAGTGAACAGTAAAGTTTTCCACAAATTATCTATTTTGTCAACGCTTCCAGAACAGAGATAATACAACGGGAGTCCGCAATTCCATAGTTCACGATCTCGTAGAAGATCCCTAGCCATATAGCGCTATACGAATATACTGGGCGAATAGAATAGAATAACAACTTGACGCGATATTACTCGATATAATAACAGAACTAATTGTCGTTTAAAAACTACTCCAGTGAATAAGTGTTAAACAGGGTGAGTCTAATGTTTGTTTTTCTGTATTTATGTTTATGGCAAAACCCAACCTATTGAAATGTGTATGTGTCTGTAAAGTCTCTCCATAGTTTTCAAGATTTCAAAGATCTCAAAAGAGAATTTATTCTAGCCGGTGTGGAAATTGATTTCAAGATTGTTCTTTTAGTAAAATCATTGCTATTGTGTAGCCAACTGCAAAATCATCTGCCAATAAGCTACACTCATTTTCGTTGTATGAATATTGTTGCATATCATTCGTCCACAGAACGATTGAGATAATTGTGTCAATTTTTATTAAATATATATGTACATTCTTAACATTTTATGAGTGCATTATTATTTTGTTTAATCATTGTTTGTTTCGAATCTTTCTGAACGGTAGTATTTCCTGAATAAACAACCCATCTTTCGGTATTTGAGAGAAATGAAATTAGTTCTGAGCCGCTCCAGACCTAGTTCCAGTATCGACCATCTTCAGACAGTCGATTGCTCCTAATACTGTTTTTCCAATCTAACGAATAATGTCTGGTATTACAGGTGTAGTGTGTTATGTCACAACACCCCGTAGTCCCAGTTACAACATTGGTGTCAGGTGTGGGGTAATAATTAAAGAAGTACATTAACGCATATATGATATTTTCAAAAAAAAAAAAGTGTCAAACAAAAATTTAATTTGAATTTTTTTTTCCTAAATATTTTATTTTTATTTTTAGAAATGAGTGTCAGTGGAAAAAAGACTAATTTGAACAGAAGTAAATGAGTAGAAAAATTGTGAAAATTTTATTTTCAAATAATGGAGATTTTTATTGAAATAATTAATTCATGGAAACTCAGACAACAGCGTCTATACCGATCAAAAACTCAGAAAGTATTCGAAAAAGCAATTGAATTTTTTTTAATTTTTAAAAATTAAAAAAAGGGTTAGGTATGAACCGCAAATTAGTATCACTTTGGATAATATTCCTTTTTATAATGGTACCACAGAAATCAAAGATTTTATTCGTGAAATTGAGGATTTGGCAGCTGTAGCAAAATGGACAGACAGTCAAATAAGTTCTATAGTTAGATTAAAACTGAAAGGCATCGCTAGATTATTTATTGATGCAGAATATAGCTTACAAAATACAGACAACTGGCAATTAATTAAAAAGGAATTATTGAAGCAGTTTAGCAAATTGAAATTACCTGGAGAAGCACAAAAAGAATTTTTGAATTGTTATCAGAAAACGAATGAATCAGTTAGAATTTTTCATAAGATTAAAAATATGTGCATCAAAGAATAAGGCACCTCACAGGAAATAATAGAATTGACAATGTATTAGAGCAAAATTCAGAACAGGACATATTGGTTCAATTTGCCATTGGATTGTTAGATCCTGTTAGAAAAAAGTTTTATCTGAAAGTCCTGTCAGTTTAGAAGAAGCCATCAAATTAGCAGAAAAAGAAGAATTAATTGAGCAAATTACGAATACACCGAATAGAAATTTTAGAACTTTCAAGGCGAATATAAAATTGTGCACACATTGTAATCGGAAAGGTCACACAGCAGGAGATTGTTATATGAAAAATTGCGTATCCTAACATGTCAAGAATTCGGACATATGCATATAGATGCCAAATAGAAATATTTTTCAAAATAAGAAATTAAATGATTCAGGAAAATGGTTTTCCAACCACGCTAATGGAAAACGATTCCAAAAGTATGGAAAAATGAATAAACTAGAAAAGAATTTTGATTTCGATCTCAGGGGAGCAGGAATGAACGAGGACATACAGGAAATGGGTATCGAAATTTTAGGAGAATGAATGACAGAAGGCAAACAGGAAATAGTTATGGAAATGACAGAAAATGGAAAAAATATGGAAAACGGTCAAAATATAACAGGAATTTAAATGGAATGGCAGCTTTCAACAAGCCTCAGATGAAGGCTGCAGAAAAAACTATTTAAATAGTGAGAGGCAAGAGGAGAATATACTAATCGACGATGAACAGAAAAATGTAATTAATTTGGAAGTAGCAGGAATTTTGAGGCATATATCCATAGATATGAGATCTCAAGTATCAGTGGTTCATATAAATATTGTTAGAGGTATGAAATTAAATTATGATTTGCCGTATCACCTCAAAAATGGACAAGGAAATTTCACTCATTATATTGGCTCGGTTATATTGCCAATCAAAGTAAAGGAAGGAAAAATTCTGGAACATGAATTTTTAATAGTTGAAAATGATCACCGTAGTACTGAAATAACACTGGGATTAGATTTTTTACGAAAATATAACGTGCAAATTGATTGGAGAGAAAATCAAATGTATTTATCAGGGGAAATTATCGAGTTGAAGAAGAAAATCCAACACATATGCCAAACGAATCGGGATGACGAACAGAGGAAGTTGCAAAATAGATTTGAAGAAGTAGAAAAACGATTGAGAGATGTCACGATCAGGATGAACGATTGGATGAATTCTGGAGAAAAATTAGGATTGAAGAAGGAAAGCGCGCCCAAAGCAATCCGCGAAGTATTTATCAACAGATTTCCATGCCATGAAACTAGACTTACAACTTCGAATCAAATAGAGATATCAGGAACTGGTGATTTAATTGTAACACCAGGTTTAGAAAAAACAGTTTTTGAAGAATATGGAAAATCGTCTGGAAAAAGCGAAAAACGAAACAAGCGACAACGAGATGAGGATTTAATGGTGACTTCATCTCCAGGAAAAGAGAGAAGAGATGAATTTAGAAAAGTGCCACATATGGAAAATGGAAACACCGACGCACCCTGTACATTAGGACCGATAGTCACACGTGACAGTCGACAAGTGGGAATGCATACGTATAGGTACGAGCATTTCCTGCCTAAAGAAACGGAGAGATGTAACGGAACATTGCCCATACAGCACTACAGCGAGGATGAAGAAAATTATAGTCAGAAAATGGAAAAAGTTGGTATGAAAGCTTTTGAAAGTGAAAATATTCCCGAAAGTAGCCAGGCATATTCAGGGGGAACGGAAATTGCAACAGTTAATGTATCACGAAATCGAGGGAAGATGATCGATGAGGAGAATATTAAATCATTGGAAGATAGTTTAAGTGATAGATATGAATCACCCAAGGGAGATGCTCTATCCACCAGGAAGTTGGAATCTGCCAAGCACCTAGGAATGACAGTCGCCAAAGATAAGATTTTTTCTACAGTCGTAAATCACAAGGATGGAAATTTCTTGCCTAAGGACAAAATTCTACTGCCCAGATTTTTGAATGTATGTAAAGTTCAAGCAAAAAGTATAGTGAACTCCGAAGATACGGAATTACGGAGTATTGCAGAAAATGGATTTTTAACCCCGAGAAAACGAAGTAAAGTAGAAGATTTTGATATGGATCCGAAAGTAAAGAAAGAAATAAACCCCGAAGTGAAACGAATTAGAGTCTTAGCCAGACAGAAAGGAAAATCTAATTTAAAAAAGACATCGCACCTTAATTTTGAAATCCAACCAGTGGGAGAAACAAAAAGTCAAATAATACCTGCTAATCGATTCAACAAGTACATGAATGAAAGCCGTCGACAAGCGACACAAGAAAATGAGGTAAAATTAGATCAAGTTTTAGTTCAAACTCAAGAAAATATGCCAGATGAATTACCAATAGTTAATGCCGAAAATATAGGTAAATGTCAGCCAAGTGAAATGTCCAAAGAAAATGAAGAAAGCATTCCTGAAAATAAATTCCCCCTTACACAACCCATGACACGCGGCACTGTTCAAATGACACCCATGAAAAATTTGGTTCAATCAGTTAGATATCATTAAACAAGAAAATTTTCAGTATGCACCAGAAGGTAGGAACGTATATATAGTATGTAATTATTATAGTTTTAGCAGACTGCAAAAGACGCAGAAAAATTGAAAAAAATCCCTGAAGGTTAATTTGCCAAAGCATATTTATAGCTACGATGAACTTGTAAAAATCGGAATGAATACAAATACGAAATCCATCGATACTTTAATGAAAAGCGGAATTAAATTAATTGCATCATAGTACGGGAACAAACTGAAAAAAAATACATAAGGGAATCAACTCGAAACGTGAAACGCGAACAGGGACAATTTTATCAAGTGTTTTGATGTAAAATAATGACAGTAAATTCCCCGGAAAATTCAAGCAAAGCTATTTTGAGACGGATATAGTTCAATACAGGTCATAGAAAAAGTAAAGAATGGTCGATAGAACTAACATAAAACAATGAACGGATTACAGTCTGTAAAAAAAAAACAAAACCCGATATGTTATGAAACTTATGCAAATAGAAACAGTTATAGAATATCGAATCGCCGAGTTACATAATAAAGATAAATAATATAATCCCGAGTTCGGAAAATATGTTTACGGATTTGTAGAATATTCGCGACGTTTAAAATTGTACAGTACCTAAGTAAAAATAATGATAAATATTACTAACCGCGCATAGATGGAAGGTTTTGATAGGAATGTCGTGGACTATTATTGTTGAAACCCAAGAATTATCTCTGAAAAGATAGCAGTGGACAATCCAGCGTGCGAAGCGAAATGATGAGACCAGCAGATTCCTAGAGCATTGCGAATTCACAGTATGGCTGGAGTTCAAGCACTCCGCACAGAATTCAGTAAACACTATTCACAAAACAAATCACCTGTGTTTTGGGTACCGCACAAATAGGAGTCCCAGGAACGAAGATTTTTTAAACGAATGAATTACCACCGTTTGACCACTGAAACCGAATACCATTTACGACAGTATGCCAATGAATGCACTTGTACCGAACCAGAAAAACAGGCCAGTGTTATCTGTCTAGTTCCGATACAGACTAATTATCATGGCTCACTGACCCGAAATCGCATGGAAGGCCTTACAATCCCAAAAAGCCAGATGTCTAGAGAAGATAGATAAGGAACAAATCATCCCGTACCGCTGATACGTACCCTTAGCAAACCAGCGGCGTAGCAGGAAAAATTCCCAGAGGACCCAACGGATGGAAGTGAATTGATGCCCACCGGAATAGAAGTAAGAAAATCCCCTCGTTGAAGAAGGCGAGTACATACCCTTGCCGTATGGAAATTACCCCATAGAAGAAAGAGACTTTATTGTGTGTTTGCATGATTATTTGCATGTTATTTTTAGGTATTAATAGTATTAAGTACTGAGAAGTAAGGATAATAACCTTGGTAATAGATTATAATTATCCTCTAGAAGATGTAAACAGTAGTCTATTGTAATTGTCAAAGTAAGACTTATAAAATTTGTCGCTAGAATAGGATTACACTTCAGAAAGTTAAAACATGTTTGCTTATTGTTGGTGAAAGAGATGTTATTTGAAAAAAAAATTGAGTTTGTCAAAGCTTTTTTGTAGACGGTGGGGTCGAGTGTTAAGCCACGTAATTACAGAGAAATTTTCTTCCCTGCAAAACAGCGTAATATTCTCAAAACAATATCGTGATGGCCAGAAAAGGATTCAATAGGGTTCACCATGTTTGACTGAAAGAGCTGATAAGCATACGCTCGTTAAATCATACTTTTTATTGAAGAACAATTAAAAAAAAAACAAACTCGTAATTCACCCGGGGATCGACCCGTCTAGACGCCCTAAATTCACCGCGTATGACAGTCATTAAATATAACTTTTCCTCGAGAGGGCATAAAATTATGTTTTATATATTTTTATCTATGAGAGAAACAAAACAACCCATTAATCATCAATGCGTGCAATGACCAAAACAACAGCCATTAATTTTGGTTGAAGATAATTATAATTACTAGTCGCCGTGAGATAGATTATCACGTGATTCGATAACGGAATATAAAAGCGCGAGTTCGAGAGCAAAATAAGCATTCGATGTTCAACAGTGAACTAGAAACATGTCATTCTCAAAAGTTAGGTTGAAAAGTTAGTCGAACTACAGTATCGTACAATAATAATGAGAGTTTCCCAATCAGTGTAGTGAACTTCAGAAAACATAAAAACTCAGCCAATTCAAATCAAGTATTGAAGCTCTTAGTAAAAACACGAGTGAACAGTAAAGTTTTCCACAAATTATCTATTTTGTCAACGCTTCCAGAACAGAGATAATACAACGGGAGTCCGCAATTCCATAGTTCACGATCTCGTAGAAGATCCCTAGCCATATAGCGCTATACGAATATACTGGGCGAATAGAATAGAATAACAACTTGACGTGATATTACTCGATATAATAACAGAACTAATTGTCGTTTAAAAACTACTCCAGTGAATAAGTGTTAAACAGGGTGAGTCTAATGTTTGTTTTTCTGTATTTATGTTTATGGCAAAACCCAACCTATTGAAATGTGTATGTGTCTGTAAAGTCTCTCCATAGTTTTCAAGATTTCAAAGATCTCAAAAGAGAATTTATTCTAGCCGGTGTGGAAATTGATTTCAAGATTGTTCTTTTAGTAAAATCATTGCTATTGTGTAGCCAACTGCAAAATCATCTGCCAATAAGCTACACTCGTTTTCGTTGTATGAATATTGTTGCATATCATTCGTCCACAGAACGATTGAGATAATTGTGTCAATTTTTATTAAATATATATGTACATTCTTAACATTTTATGAGTGCATTATTATTTTGTTTAATCATTGTTTGTTTCGAATCTTTCTGAACGGTAGTATTTCCTGAATAAACAACCCATGTTCCGGTATTTGAGAGAAATGAAATTAGTTCTGAGCCGCTCCAGACCTAGTTCCAATATCGACCATCTTCAGACAGTCGATTGCTCTTAATACTGTTTTTCCAATCTAACGAATAATGTCTGGTATTACAGGTGTGGTGTGTTAAGTCACAACACCCCGTAGTCCCAGTTGCAACAGCGACTCCGTTCATTTTTTGCGTTATTATGGTCAACATTTTCAAGGCTGGTTTGTAATTCATCCAGTTTCATAATGCAGGTCGCTATTTCTGCGTCTGCATCCAGATCATGACTGAATGCCGGTGTGTAACTTCCTCGTTTTTCTAAATATATCCGTTCGTAGTTGATCTACGGTTGCCGTTTCCGGTAATGCTCCGCGTACCCGTAATTCATATGACAACTCATCGGCTAAGTCTATTCACCTCCATTGCATATAAACAAATGCAGAAAAAAATTGATTATGCGAAATTTCTCATTTTTTTTAACCAAAAATGAAAAAGTTTCATTTTATAAAACGAACCACCCCTTCCCCAGAAAGAAACTGAATGAAAATTCAATTTGAAAAAAAAAACAAGAAAAAAGAAACCCAATTTTTTTTATTTCCATTTTTTTTGCTCACTTGGTATGAAATATGAACCCACTATACAAAATGAAAAAAAAAAATTCGAAATAGGCTGTATGCAATAAGGTTGTTTTTTTTGTTAAATCACCCTGTCTACGCGTTGTTGCCTACTTATATTTTTGATGTACCTCGTATTTATTGAGATAAAAAAATAAGATTCCTTATTTCGATCGCCCTGTATTCCCATAGAGCACACAGTTAGTTCAGAATGAAAATTAATATTCAACACCTTGTATATTATTTTCATGTAGTTTGTCCTGAGCTAAATAAGTATATATATATTTCTTAGTTAGTTCCGGAATACCCCGTTGACTATAATATTTATATATATATGAGATCATACAAAATAAACTGAAAAATTATAATATTATATTAGATAATATATAACAGTTATACTCAATCACCATGTAGAGTAAATACGTCACAGTTCGAATCGTAGATTATCCTGTACGAGCTTACACTGAGCTAATCTACTCGAAAGATAAAAAAAACGATTCTTTCGATGACAAAAAATATGCAACTTGTTTTGCGACACAAACCAATTTCGATATGTTCCCACAAAATAAAAATAGAAAACAAAACATCCAGTTCAACAATTAATATTATTAATAAATTATTAATAGCTATTTTGCTAACCCTTGGTATACTGTTCACTGATTTGAAAAAAATACCTATGAATATATATAGATATATACCCTTCCTAATACTGCGTAGCTAGTTGGGCGCCATTTTGTTACATGGTTCTTTTCTGAATTGATTAGCTCCAATTTTTGTATTTATGAGACGGTCTGAATCGACTCATCCTTGCTTTCGTTAAAAAAAGTAACAAATTAATTTTTAATGATCACTCTCGACCTGTGATTGAAATAATGCGGGTGAAAAGAATGAGAATGACCACTCGGCTAGCTCAGCAGTTTGTAGGGGGTGGGTATGGAAAATTTCTCAATAATTTATTGACAAACAAAATAACAAATAAAAGTGAAAATTTCAGTGAATGTAGCAGTTCTATGACTAGGAAGGTTAGGAATGCAGTAATGCCTGTGTGATCACACTTGAATGAACAAGAAAAATAATATGCTGTCTGGGTATACAGCATACTTGTGCACATATATTTTCTTAAACTAACAAATACAAGATGAATGTCCCGACAAGTATAAATTTGAAAATGTCCTCATGTGAAAGCACTAACCCCAAACCGTCAGATTTTCCACAGTATGTACACAGCACAAATATATAGCAATAAAAAATTACATGCATTCGCAAGGGTAGCAATAAGCAAGTTGTATAATGTTGAAATGTTTGTATGAGTTTGGTGGTGCTATAAAGCGAGCAAGCGTCTATAAACTACTATCAATGACTCGCTCATGCTTACACGAGCTAAAGCAAGCGGAGTTGTTCAAGTAATAAAGCAAGCTGGGTTGCTTACGTCCAAAAGCAAGCAGGGATCAGGATATAAGCGAAAAAGTGGAGAATCACCTCTGGACTGACTTGCACTTATCTTTGGTACCATCAATGCTTAGGGTACCATCGAATGCTCAAGCTGGAAACTGCGTGTTCAACCGTTTCGCTGCATTTTGTTGAACGAGATGAACGGCACAACAAAATGGTGGCTTCTCCACGAGAATGAAGCCTGAAACTCCGAATCCGACCTCCTGTCGAAAACTTCACAAGCAAATCTCCTATACTTGTTTATACTGGATCAACTCCACTTTGTAACCCGAATTAAATCGGAAAACGACCAATAAATCTATTTTATCGCCAAAATTGCAGAGAAGACCATCTGTTCACAAGCAAAAAGCCTCGTTCTTCCACCTTTTTCCTCAATGGTGACATCTGTACTTCCGCTGTTCCTATAACGCCAAAATAAAACCAGATTTATTTTCCTCCAAAATTTCCTATAAATCCCACAATGTGCTCCACCAGTGTTGGTAAAACGGTTGATCGTTACGTAATATCGCCACATCATCATTCTCGCTCCTGAAACTAAATATTCCCGCCGTGAATTTGACTAGGATAGTCGTCGAACGTCTACGACGTCGTTTCGACAATCGGCGTTCATTGGACAATTGACAAGAATGACATGACAGTTCCAGTATTTCGTAACTGCTAACATTAATTGCTATTGTTTTTGTAACGTAACTCTATTCCATTATCTTTGTTTTAGATATTGCTGAGACCACTACCATGATCAGAAATCGAATGGACACACACACACACACACACACACTCCAAAGGGCCTATGAAAACAATATTCACTATGATTGTGATCGCTCGTATTTCACTATTGCATATCCAGGGAGCTCTACGACTCGTTCCTGCGACGAAATTCACTTATTTCTTTGATGTTATTGTGTTACTCTCGAGTGTTCCGTATTTCTACTAATTATGCATTTTAGTGAAATCTACGTGCTGCGTTACTGTTATTGCTATGCATTGTGCATTCATTTTGACTACGAATTGTGTGTTCACTTTCAGTACTATTCATATGTATTGTTTAAATAGAATAAAGCACGATTTGTTTTCCTTAAGATTTTATTATGATATGGTATCCTATTTTCATTAGTTTTCCTGAATAGGCAACCAACATTACTACTGTACTTGCTTCCTGGTTGCATATCGTATTGAAAGAATAGATGTATGCTAATAGATATACAACAATTCTTGGTTGTCTATTTTCAGGGTAGTCAGATGGCAATCAAAACGTTCTGTTGCGTGGCTAGAATTGGGCACGTAACAGTAATCAAATTCCAACATAGCAATTCAATTAATATCCTACCTCATCTGAAGAAGAAATTTCAGCCATTGGTCATATTACAAAAGTACCTAGTGACAATATTCTCCTTGTTTTCTGAAAACAGGTTTCCTTCAGCTGAGTGAAATTGAACCACACTGATATCCCTTTCATTCTGATTTTCAACTGACTGAATGTTTTCATTCCTGCTGTTTGCTGATGTGGATATCAAAATCTCAAAACTCCTGAAATGAATACATGGGTTTCAAGAAATGTGATCAATACAAATAACTAGGTGTGTTAGCCAACTATAAGTAATTTATTTTCATAAGATGAATACTTTTTTTTTTTAAATGGATAAGTAACCTACTTAAAATGTTTATATATGTTCTCTACTCGCTTTATCAAATTTTTCATGTTTCTTTCTATCAACTAACCTGAAACTCCTCTGAATTGTTTGAATTTACGGTAAATAGGGTTTTCGTAAACTTAGTTGGGGGATAGCATCAGGTCTCAATCTGATTTTATTTTTTATCACAGTATATATCATCCTCCCTAAATATGTGCACACTGCAGACACAATTTTTGTCACTCTATTGCTCTTTAGGGGGATCCACTAAAGCTCTCATCCAAGAGGCCTACGAAGAGTGAGTCTAAAAAAATAAAATTGAAGTGTCTCAGAAATCACATATCATTTGAATTGTATTGTTCTATCATTGTCTTAAGAGACAATGATAGTATAGTATATTTTACTAACATAAAATGTCATTTCAGTTTCACAAGATGGAACCATGCACTTCATTTTGAATAAATGTATAATTCGAAATGAAAACGGAATTCTCGATTTTCTAACACCACAATTGAACAAGCCAAACGCCAAAAGCAAACAAGAATCAAATTCTAGGCCGACACTGTCTTTTTATGCCATTTTCTGCGCCTATTTTCTTCGTAATCAAAAGTAAATATAATCTAAAATAAAATCTTGGGAAAATACTGATTCGTCAGTAACGGCGACACAGAGGATCGAAAAGAAAACTGAACTATTTGTCGCTGTCTGCCGAATGATTGAAGACAATGGCCAAATTTCCGAATCTACTTCATCCACATCTTTGACGATTTCGGAGCGGACTGAACATTGTCCGAATAAATTTCTTAGGAGAGTTGCTCTTTGGTGTTGACATCTACTCAGCAATCATTCGAAATAGGTTGTGATCTAAGACATCAAGCATGCCATATTGTCGCACGTTTGATCCCACACATTTTCAGATATGAGTGCATACACCAGGGTTTCTAGACATCTTAGAAATAATCAACATAGACATAGTAGAAATTCCAACGAAAAATTACGCACTGAGCATACGAGACGAGTTAACGAAATTCACGCAAGTTTACACATTAGATGACAAAACCGGACGAAGTATAGTCAATACCCTACTTCTATACTTTCAACATTTTGGAACACCGCTGAGAATTCACTGCGACTACGGCAGATAATTTGACAATTCCACCCTTAGAGACCTTTGTGTTCTCTATGACATTAAACAAACATATTCCAGTGTGCATCACCCACAATTGAACGGTTCGGTCGAATGATTTCACGCAACCCTTCTCGAAATGATTCGGATACATATGGCCGAACATCCCAACGAACATCCATTCAATATCCTCCCATACGCAGGTATTTGCTATAATAACTCTGTGAATAAAACACATGGGTTTACGCCCCACGAACTGGTTTCTGGGCACACAGCCAGTAGACCACCCAAAACTCTCTACAATCAAGAACAGTTAATCACCAAGTATATACGAGACCTAAATAATAAAATTTCTCACTTCTATAAAATTGCCCGTGAACGTACCTTAAAACAAAAAGGAAAAGCCAAAGTCCGTTTTGATCGCAACATGAAAAAGGAAACCCCAGAATATAAAGTCATGGACAAAGTATATGTCAAGGAATCCCAAATAAAGAATAAATTACACAACAAATTCAATGGTCCTTTCATAATAGAACAAATTTTCCTAAATTCCGCGATACTTCTGAATCCTCGAACCAATCAAAGATCAAATGTTAACTCCGATCGCATGAAGCCGTATACTGAAGATTAATTTATTTTCAGGTTGCTGCTGCTGGTCGGATCAGAAGAGTCTCAATACCAAATCAAACCAATAAATAATACAATTGGCGTATATTACCATGAAATAGGACATAGAATGGACGAATTTCGATCCGAGGTAAAAACCCATATTAGCCTTCTCAACCAAATTTCAAATTATATTGAACATAAATTGGAATAAAACTATTTTAGATACTAAACGATATAAAAGAAGCCTGATCGACGGTATAGGAACAATATTCAAAACAATCACTGGCAATTTAGATGCCGCTGATGGCAAATACTATACCAGCTGTATTAATAGGTTGAATAACGATGAACACCAATTGGAGAACTTATTAAAGAACCAAATTTCAGTAACCACATCAATTATCCAAAATTTCAATACCACCATTCGCAAATTGCAAGTCGATGAGAAGACTTTCAATGGCGATATTGAAATGGAGCGATAGAATTAGTCACGTTGAAACAAAACTGAAATTTATCAATATTTGCGAAAAACTATCTATTCCTCGAAGAAAATATTGATGATATGTTAGATTCAATTACCTTTGCATGTTTGGATATTATTCATTCTTCAATCATTACACCCTACCATTTGATTACCGCCTCACAGGAAATTTCTCAAAACCTACGGAAAAACAATCTCCCACTCCAACCAAAACTTTCCAAAATAGTCCAATACCTTGAAATCATAGAATTACAAGCGTTCCAAACCAATTCGAACTCAGTCTTTATCCTAAAAATTCCTCTTACAGAACCACAAATTTACACCCTGTACCAACTGTACCCAATTTCAATACATGATAATAGAACTGGCCTCAATCACATTCTCTCGATTTCTCAAAAATTCATCGCGAGAGATGATGATTCTTTAATGTTTATACCTGTGACAGACTTGAAAACGTGTAAACCGCTTTTTCATAGAACTGAATTGTGCTCCAATATGTTCGCATATCCAATAGACTTTAACTCCATTTGTGAAGCCAAATTTTCCACGGTTTCAAAAAACTCCGCGAAACTGTCAAAGTTCTTTGATTTTTAGCCAAGGTTATAACATTCAAAAACTCGAAACCAATCTATGGCTAGTGATCCATTCTGAACCTTCACAAGTGACCGTGAATTGTCCTAATATCAACACTCAGACTGAAATTATTTGTAAGAATTCAATAGTGAAACTCCAGATTGAATGTAGTGCGTTTATTGGAATAACAAAGATCCAGGCAAATTCCCAAGGAACGAAAACGTCGAACGTCACCCACGGCACCCATCCAGTTGTGATACCATACGAGTGTTGTGTGGATATTCCAGAAAAATTGAAACTGCCGAAACTGAAGCGCCTCAAATTGAACGATATGAATGTTGATGACTTGGACGTTGCCAAAGACTCATATTCAAAAAGCCTAGATGACCTGATTCAACAACCTTTCGTCGAGAAGAACATATCATGGTTCATCTTCTCCACCATCTCACTCGTCTTATCCCTGTTGGCACTCTACCTATTCTGCAAGTGTAGAAAGAGAACGACAAGACTGGCTCTGGCAGGACCTGACGATTCAGCCCCTCCACCGCACAGACCATTCAAACCGTTGGGAAGAATCTCCAGCATTTTCCCAAGAAGAAGACCAAGCGTTCATGAAGAAATGCAGGAAGAATCCATCCATCTGGAAGGCGACGCATGATCACCCCACAACCCTAAAAGTTGCTGCATGGCATCAACTTTTCCTTTATGGAGGGAGCTGTTATATGCAAAATAACCAGTACCAGGAGTATCAGGTTACCTTCCAGGAAACTGCTGACTTGCTATCTTCCCAGGGTCATCACGTCCGCTCTCAGAAACTGACTACAGATAATATTTCGCTGGTCTAAGCAGCGTCACCATTTTTCTAATATTATAAATAGCCCTGCGAGACATCATTATTTACTAGTTGTTTTCAGACACTCAGTCGAGTAGTTTTAATTGTATTATTATATTTTCCAAATGAAGTCCAAAGGAGTCTACTATACTCCTTTTTGAAGTAGTAATTGTTTTAAAAAAGTCTTTAGTGAAAAGTGGGATATAACATGTAGTGCGTTTATTGGATATATATATATATATATATATATATATATATATATATATATATATGTATATATATATATATACATATATATATATATATAGATATACATGTATATATATATATATATTTATCCCGCGTACAATATTACGTCCGTACGTGGGTTTCCGACCATACACTACCGCGTCCTGAATGATACAACGTCCGTATACCGGACGCAGTATTGTTTTCCTACAATAATTTCATTATTTTGAACGAACCATCGAATTATATATTCGCAAATTGTACTCCGCTTCCAGAGCTCCCATGGCATATGAGAACAAAAAACATTCATTATCAAATGCGAGAGTTATGTACACCAGAAAAACATAATGAAGGTCTTTGAAAGTTCCAGTATACATTTAGTTCAGACAATTTCTGTTTGGGGGGCGCTTTAAATCGTGAATGCTAATATACATTAAATATACTCCTTTCACCTGTAGCATGATAATGCGTCCTCAGTCTGGCAACCATGTACTAAAATACATTTTGGTCACTGTCTTCATGTGCAAACATGTGCGAAGTTCTGGTGCACTTTTATTTCGTGAGTAAGTAAACTTCTTTGCATTTTTTTACCGGACTTTCATATGTTTTTACAGAAATTCAAAATTAATGAGGAGGAAAACATATAATATATGAATGCAATAGTAAATTACATCAATATCCCAGAAATAACTTTTATAAGTTTTTGAGAATTGGAAGTGTTTTTATTAATTTTCAAGAAATTGAGTTATTCAGAACCTTTACATATGTGTGAAAATTCACAAATTGCTTTTCGATAGTTTGATTGACTGATTGCAGCATTGTGAGGTGGTAACTCTAACTTTTTATGTAGACTGCAGTCTTTTCCAAAGTGTTTATATTCAAGGCCGGGCATGCTCCAAAAGTGAACTGGACAGACGCTCTTCCTTTTCACGCCACAGACGGTAGTTTTGGGATAGCATTATTCTCATGTTGGCGACTCCGATGTAGATCCAACATTTAGCCCAATACGATGGACAAATTATTAAGTTCATATTTTAATTTAGCCCGTATCATTCGCATTCATGTGGATCCTACTCATCTCAGAAAAAGCACATTTTTCCTTCTATTATTTCGTCATCATTTATTTTCAGGTAAAAAAAACAATCATTTTCGATCTTTGCTCTCAACTTCTTTCAAATAACGACCAATAAGTTTTTGAATATAGCAAACACAATGAGAAACTACCTTCTACCCACGAGAATCCAATATCAAGGGATCAAAACGAAACCCTACCTTCTACACCCAGAAGCACTGGAAGACTGAATGACGAAATTGACAGTCGTCCTTCCACTCAGGTAATGGATCTCGACGGCCAGTTTGATTTTCGATTCATTTCTCACATGAATATTAAATTATGGAAGAAAAGGTTCACGAGTGTTTGTCGATTCCTATGTCCTCGAGTAGTTCAGATGGTGGAGCGTATGGCTAGAAATCATAAGGTCGTGAGTTCGACTCCCACTTGAGGATGCTTTTTTTTCTCTAATTTAATAATTTGTCCTCTATGCCACAAAATTCCCCCTTTTTCATTATATATTTTGGACACAATATTTCCACTTTCACCTTATATATGTGGCTAAATCTTATCAGTGGTTAGATATCATCTGCTTAGATCTGCTACTGAAATTTTCGAATGTCGATGAAGTTAAGTGACAGGTAAGGGATCTCGACGGCCAGTGATAAGTTCGTTTGGATTTTCGATTCATTTCTCACACGAATATTAAGTTATGGAAGAAAAGGGTTCACGAGTGTGTGTCGATTCCTATGTCCTCGAATAGCTCAGATGGTAGAGCGTATGGCTAGAAATCACAAGGTCGTGGGTTCGACTCCCACTTGAGGATGCTTTTTTTTCTTCAATTTAATAATTTGTCCTCTATGCCACAAAAATTCCCTCTTTTTCATTGTAGAATATTTTTTTTGTATCACCTCATAAGGTTCCATCAACAAAAAAGATAATATTACTCACTGTTAGTTTTGTGAGGAGGAATGGGAGAATACTCCTTAGAAGATAATAAGATCGATAGTGTGACTGAGGTTAGAAAAACAAAAATGAAAACATTGGAAGAGGAATGAAAAGAACATTGGTGGAATGGACAGCAGATTAGAAAAAAATTGTAACAGAATATTTTCGAAAACATATAGAAATAAAATATTTCCCCCGAAAAGATATGAATGTGAAGAATCGAAGGTGAAATACTCGCAATTATTAGAAAACAAAGAATGAGCGAAGATAAAGGTATGTGTACAAAATACATATTCTGCAAAAATGTAAATATATTCTGAAACTAACTAATATGGAGATTTTATTTCTTATTTTTCAGATGACTATCTGAAACAAGTTCATTCATTTAGGAACCGTGATATTTTCTGTTTTACTCTTCGAAAAAGCAGCACTAAAAGCTCTAAAGTCACACACCTGTGAGTCTAGACTGACTTGGGACTACAAACTCTCCCTAAGACAACTGGCTACGAATAATCAGGTTACTTTGATGTGGGTGCAAAGAAATCAAAGGCAATGCGGAAGCGAACAGCCTTGAAATGGCAAATACCCATTTTCCTGGCCCAGAACCCTTCTGTGATATTTTCAAAACCCACATCAAGTGAGAGTTTTGGCGCTGGGAAGCTGACAAAATTGAAATCCACTGGAATGAGGTTCCAGGGCAAAGACAAGCGAAAAAGCTTTTGAGCTCATCGCCAAAGAAAGCTGAACAGCTTCTCGAGTTGGACAAGCAAGACTTGAAACTGCTACTGCTCACCGGACATTGTCCTCTGAGGTATCACTTCAAAAAACTGGAGAAATCAGACAGTGAACTGTGCCGTTACTGCAAGAATTTTGCTGAAACTGCAGAACACTTGCTTTGCGACTACCAAGTGCTGTTTTGCAAAAGGCTTGAGTTCCTCGAAGGAGTTTTACTAACGACCTTATCCACCAGGAACTTAGCTCCCAGGAAACTGATACGCTTTGCAGGGAGTCTCGGAATCCCGGGTCTTGAATAGGTGAAGGGTAATGTACAAAAGACCTCACAGGTCGAGGTACGGAGGGGCTGAAGAGCCATATCAACCCCCCTCTTTTGAAATGTATTTACTTACGAATCTTTCGAAAATTATTAATTTATTTATATATACAGCGTACTATTTCTGTAAGCTCAATCATTTTTTTCCCCAAATCTTGTCTGTTTTCATTGTCACGAATACACTACTTCCACAGCAACAATATGTACAGTGGTAACAACAGCAAGCTGGTGAGTACCTTACCCTACCCCACACTATGGGAATCCGGATACGCTGGATCAACGCGCTAGGTTATCCTGCTACCAAATCATTTCAGCCACGGTGAGTCATCCTGATGAGGCTACTGGCTCTGGGATGTCAGTACCCGAAAGAGTAAATGCGCCGCTTCCCGCCGAGTCAGCAAGGAATACAATCATCAGTGCCCATAGATGAAGGACTTCCCCGTCTCTACCGAATACGGTATGTTCTTCATTGGTCAACTATCTATCACCCTGCCCCCCAGAGTCCAACACCTTGTGGCGAGGCAACGGCAAGCCTATGGGGAGGCCCTCTTCCCCTGCATACCTATGTCAACAGGATAATTCTAATATCAGCAGATTTCTCTCGCATCAACCATATCCGCCGCTTACTTTCTTTCAAAAGCTACTAGGTATGCTACCATGTTAACTGAGAGGGGTCATGGACTTCACCCAGCTATGTCTGGGATCGTCACAAGTATTACCCCCTGTCGGTCTAGACACATGGCGGGCCTAGGCCCCACACTTCTTCCTCAATTGATTTTATGGAAAATTGAATGGATAGATTTTGATCAGCGAGGGATTAATTTTCCGAAGAGTAGGACGTCATATTAACTATAGTTCGATTCTCTCAATAAGTATTACCATAACAGCTAAGTGATGAGATAAGGAAAATTTGTGTTGTGGTTATCTACCTGAAAGAGCACAAAAAAAAACAAATATATAATGACAACATAAACGATTCCAAAACCCAGTTCTCTGTGAATTTTATGGAACGTTGGATAATTATATCATTTTCTACAGTTTTCTAATATTCAATAGTTTTTGAGTAGTAAATTTCAAATAATTCATAGAACTCTGGAAATTTTATAGTCTGTTGGGATCGGGGATGTGTATTCTTGTTGTATCTGTCATATTTTTGTTGCTGTAATGAAACACCATCTTTTATCATCATATCTTCCATGACTGGTCCCCAGCAATTATGATATTTTTTATGTGTAGTTATACATATAATGGAAGTGAAGGAAGACATCACCTAATGGCCTAATCATTTGGAGACATCAGAAAATACTTAATTTAGGGAACAAAACTGATTTATTACAATAATAAGATTAATCAAATGATTTCATTTATATAACCATAATTTATTATTATTAGGATTATTTACTATTATACTAATTATAAATCAAGGGTGACGAGATATTGTTCGAGAAAGAACATATCAGGGTTAACATACTATGAAAGTAACTTTAGGATTACGATGAGTAATAATTTTATTTATTACTTCACAAGTTTTTTTTTTTTATTTCCTTTTTTTGAGGATTTTTCCATAATTTATTACAGAAATAAAATAATTAATAGAAAACCTTTTTGAAGACAAGCTTTCATTCAAATGCACTAAAAAGTAAAAAATATTTGCTTTGGATGTGTGACGTAGGTTATCCGTGACTTATAGATTCAATTCAATACGTACGCCCTAACCTATGCATTTTTGTTAAAGCATCGTTATCATGAGGCCTTTTTTCCTGTGAGTTCTGAGCTATCTAGTCCTTCAATGAGGAGACTATCTAGAGATTAACTCAGTCGCCATCTTGTAGTTGCCATCTTCAATTTATGAATTTCAACTGAAAATCAATAATCTTCGACTTATAAACACAGATATTATCGGCCATCTTGGAGCCGCCATTTTGATTTTATGAAGTTTGAAGAAACATTCCTAATCTTCGACCATGAAAACTCCCACATACCAATTTGAATCGAATTGGACCATAAACCTGAATCTCGTCCGTCATATCTTGAAGAGCCATTTTTTTTCCTCTAACAGTAACTCCATGAGCTGCCATTTCAATTTCATGAATTTTGACAAAAAATTCATAATCTTCGACTCCGAAAACACCCACACACAAATATTGAATAGAATCGGACCGTAATCACAAAACTCTTTCACCATTTTGGAGCAGCCATCTTGAATTCATGAATTTCATCGAAAAATTAATAATTTCCGACCCCGGAAATCCTTTAAATCGAATTGGACCATAATCATAAAACTTGTCCGCATCTTGGAGCCGTCATTTTGTTTTTTTTTCCAACGAAAATTTCATAATGCATTGTCACAAAAACCCCCCAATTTTAAAATTAACTTGTCCCGGAATTATGATCACCCGCCGAATTTCAGCTCAATCGGATGTCGGCAAGTGTTCCAAAAATGGATTACAAATTTTGAACCGGAAAGAATGACAGCATATGAACGAAGCGAGTTGAATGAAAATGTGTAATAAAACATGGCAACAGCGCTGGATGCCGTATCGTGCTGAGTATGAAAGATATTATACAAATTGGACGCAGTATGATATGAAAACAAATTATTCACCGGACGTGATAATGATATTATGGTGAAAGGACGCAATATTATATAAGAATACTTTTTTTATTTTTGAAGTTTTTGATAATCTGAAACCAGCTTTGAGTAGGATTTTTTGTGTAGAACCAGTATACTTTATCAGAATTGACCTAGATAGCGTATTTCTGGTGGACGCAGTAACGTACGCTTCCTGAAAGGACGCAGTATTGTAGGCAAGATGTATATATATATATATATATATATATATATATTGTTATGTTAGGACATGTTTATAAAATAATGAAACTGATAATTCATTATTATTATTAGGTATTTAAGTTATCGTGGTTCATGCTATGTTTGTTTTACAATTTTTCTATACTTTTTACTATTCTAGAATCTTATACCATGTTCTAGTCAACGCATAGGTATCAAAAAGTCAGTACTGAAGTATCTCTATTGTCATAAGATGTTACCAACAAAACATTCAATTTGCACAAACAATAAAAATAATACGGAAATTTAAATTTATGAAAAAACTTTGGATCTCAAGTAGATGAATACAAGATGAATACAAGTTGGAACATCCTGTATGGTAAATCATATGAGGAGAAAACTCAACAGCGAGATGTCAAAAACAATGTGAGGAAAATAATGGAATATAAAAATTATGAAAACAGTAAAATGTCAAATATGAATTTTATCCGAATTTGTACATATGATAAAAGGTCTAGAATCATATATTGTGAATAAAATCATTAGAATAAGTTAGAATAACAAAAAATCAGACAGAAAGTGGCAATTCATTTTGAAATTTGGGAAAATAAACAAAATGTTGCCAAGAGAAAATGTAACAAGCTTGGAGAGATCAAAAATTGAGGCAGAAAACGAAACCACGTACCAATTTTGGAAGGAAAATGAGAACAAAATACAAGAGAAAAATCAAGCAAAACTATACTCAAACGTTATATAACTAATTCAGATACCAGTGGTAGAATAAACAAATGAGAAAAATCCACTCACCCATCAACATAACTAAAAATCCAGTCCATGCCTTTCTCAGGAACAAAAGGGGGCTTTTTGCAGTGTATCATCGAAGACTTGCCATATTACGTGGTAGCTGAAGCCCATAGGCCCTATACACGTATTGGCTGAACACGCTAATGGAGGAAAAAAAGGAGGAAATAGAATTTATGGAGACAAGAGCCAATATAATGTGCCCACCTGAGATTCAACAAGAAAGCAGCTATAAGAGGAATTTCCCGAAATTGCAAGAACCCAAAGCATCACAAATAATGAAGGACAAAAAGACCTTAGATAAAACAGGGGAAAAAAGGAACAGAACAGGAAGTAATAAAAATCGCCACCAGCAATAGATTTCAGGCACTGAGTAACATGGAACACAGTGCACAGGAGTCGGCTGATGAGACAGGCAACACGAAATCGACAAGAAACCAAAGAAGGGCAGCGAATAGGAAAGGAAGGAGAGCTCAAGAACAAACGGAAGAAACGGATCGATCAAGTGCAAACCATGAAAAACCCGCAACAAATAGACCAGCTATCCAAACACAACCAGAAAAGGCTCCCAAACAAGGGGGTAAAAGCACAGGACAGAAACTGATGCCTCCTATCGTCATCACAGGAATCCTACCGTTCAGAAAAGAAGCGAGGAAAGAGATAGAGGCAAGCTTAGAAAATAAATTCACAATCAAATTTGGAAACAAAAACACAACCATACAAACGTATACTGATAAAGACCACGAGGAATGCCAACGTAAACTCGATGGGATGCATGCAGAATACCATACATACACAAAAAAAGAGGAGAAAGTCCACTCATTTGTCCTTAGGGGACTGGAAAATAACCCGGACCCGGAAGACATAATAGAAGACCTGAAAGAGCAAGGTTTAGAGGTCATCAGAGTTGGGCGAATGAGAAATGTGGAAAGGAAGCTCTTCATAGTATCAACGGGCTCAAGCATAAAGCTTAATTTTCTAAAAATTAAAATTAAAATAGTGCTAAACGCTATAATTTTATGGGAAGTTATGCGTTTTGATAAGCGTATAACCCAATGTCAGGAATGGGGGCATGCGACCAGCAAAGGCAGAAAATCACCCAGATGCGTGAAATGCGTAGGCGAGCATCACACCAGAGAATGCATAAAGCCCAGTACGGAACCAGCGCAATGTTGCAATTGCAATGGAATGCACCCCGCCAACGCAAAGTCTGCCAGGTTTATACCAACGAGAGAATAGGAAACCAGCAGTCCAGACAAACACCCAGATACAAAGAAGCTCCAGGCCCTCGTACCAACTACTGGCAACAAAGAGCAAATGAAAGACAACGAAGAGCAGCCCAGGAGCAGCCGAGAAGAGAGTACGCTAAAGACCGGGCGCTACTCCAAACAGGCATAAGAAATGAGCCGAGAACAGGTCACGCCAACGGACAGGTGCTGCCCCAAACTGGCAACCAAGGCCGTGGGTCGAGAAAGAGCCATGACGAGTGCAGAGACCAAATGCCTCCTCCCAGGGAAAGAAGGACGCAGCCAGTAACAGGTTTGCTCCCTACCCGCTCCCAACCCAGAAACCAAACTGATGGTAATAATTTAATGGATATATCCAGAGAATTAAATAACCTAGTGAATGTCTCCAAAGTTGAGGAGAAGTTGGAGAACTCTGCGACATGCTAAGAAATACCCCCGAAGAGGGTCGGGAAATTGCCGCCGCAGATTTCTTCTTCAGAAATTGCCTCAAATAAGGGTATAAGGGTGTGCATGTTCAATGCGAATGGAGTTGCTGGGAAGTTTGCGCTTCTCAGTAACTTCATTCATGAACATTCTATTGATATAATGCTTCTGTCCGAGACTAATCTCCGACAGGAACATAACTTAAAACTCAGGGGTTTTGCCACCATCAGGGCTGACAGACAGGGAGGTGATAGGGCTGCTGGGGGTGTAGCTATTTTGATCAGGAATAATATCCCATTCATTGAAATTCCACAACTAAACACAATAATTGAGCATGCCGGGATTAAATTTAACGACGGCACTTGTTTGTTTATTGTTTATAATCCACCAGAAAGGAAATTCGCAGCCAGAGATTTAGACAGCCTGTTTAGTGTTGTTAACAAGGTGATACTGGCTGGGGATTTTAACGCGAGACACAATGACTGGAACGGTAATCCAACCAAAAATAACGCAAATGGAACAACGCTGCTAAAATACTCCCTGGACAATGAAGTCATAATAGGGAGCAGTGACGAACCCACGCACTACCCGTTCAATGGTACGTCGCCGACGGTTATAGACCTGGTTGTCATCATCAGGACGGCTTGTGGTCTCTTTCAAATTTGTATCAGATTTCTCGTAGGTTAATAGCCTTAGGCCACTACAAACATGTGAACTGCATCAGATTATTGATAGTGATACCTATAATATGTGCGGTGAAGCTTAAATATCGTGGAATTTTAATAGCACGAAATTTCGTGCATATTAACAGGTCATCAACAAATGTGTCAGATAGGCCTACCCACGATACCACTAGCCGTACTCCTCATGCGTTTAACGCAAACAAATATCGAGAATAAGAGAAATCTGTTTCGAATCCGAAAGAACCCACCATCCGTCTACAGCCTGTTTCATGGTTTCCCAATCATATCTGTGGTCTCTTTCAAATTCGTATCAGATTTCTCGTAGGTTAATAGCCTTAGGCCAATACAAACATGTGAACTGCATCAGATTATTGATAGTGACACCTATAACCTACGAGAAATCTGATACGAATTTGAAAGAGACCACAAGCCGTCCGTTCCGTTTTGTGGACGTTGCTAAAATATTCCCCGAACAGCCTAGCTTTTTCCACAGGTTCCGCCACCGAACGATTGGGCCCAGTCACTATGGCTGGCACTGGTTCCCTCTTCCTGTGGAATCTTTCGGCCATATCCCATAGTGAGTGGTCCCGCACATCGAGGACCTCGAGTTTGCGATTCCACTTTTCATTGTTATTTTCTCTAATTAGCTCACTTATTTCGGCGCGCCAAGCCTCATGAAGTGTTCCTTTACGTTAGGATCGCGAGTGGTTTGCCATTTCTTTCTTGCTTGATTTTTTGTTTTTATCAGTTCTTTGATTTCGTGTGGGATCTCAAACTGGTCGCCCCTC
Organism: Gonioctena quinquepunctata; assembly: GCA_018342105.1. Classification (NCBI taxonomy): domain Eukaryota; kingdom Metazoa; phylum Arthropoda; class Insecta; order Coleoptera; family Chrysomelidae; genus Gonioctena; species Gonioctena quinquepunctata. Next base: position 46,410 of record JAFIRS010005076.1, read on the forward strand.
ACGGTTATTTTCCTGGTTGTCCTATCTCTAGCGACTTGGATATTTTTAATGAATTTTTGAGTTTCGTTGTCAATTTCATTTTTCAACTTTTGTGGCTTCAAAATTGTTATTCCATTAAGTATGGATCTAAATTCTCTCCAATTCGTTGACGAATAGTCATACCTTGTTTTTTCTATACTTTTGTAGATTTTTTGGTTCAAGTTGAAGATTACCGGTGAGTGATCCGATGTCAGTTCGCTATATGCTATTGGGTCACTCATGTCTTTGACATTTTTATATCTTTAGACAATGGTATTATTATTCCTAATTTATAATAATTCACTTCGATGACTCAAGATTTGCAACTGTACATGTACCCATTAGAAAAAACCTGCTGCCTAGGAAAAAACATACTAGACTAACTAAAATATATAAATGATCCTGAATTTTTGTTCTCACCTTCACAACGAAGCAAGATTCAAAGTATGTATGGATTCTAAACTTGTATAGGGCTTCATCTGCATTTGGGAAAGCTGAGTAAAAAGCAGAAACGAAATAATATCCATATTCGTAACAGGAGGAGCACCAACAATTCAGTTCAAAAATATTCAGTGTGAAAAGGATCTAAATCACTGATCAATCCTCAACTTCATTTTATACCTGTAACAAATACATTGATAAAAATGTAAACACAAGATGGGGATGTATTTTCAAGCATACCGTTCACCAAAGCCTCTGCTTTTCAACAATAGTGTCTTCAGGTAATCACTCTCCATCTGAATATTATTAATTAACAACACAAAAGCTCCGAAAATAACCAAAAATACACTTTTACAAGCCAAAGGCACACACTGACAATGATGTTCTTATGGCGATTATCGGTTTGTGTGCCAACAACCGCCATATTGGGTCACGTGGTATGGATTGCCTAATTGGTTTCGTGCACGTTTGACAGATGGTTGACATTGGAGGTAAAACAACCTTACTTTTCCGATTTGTTTATGTTGGAGAATTGAACATTTTTACCTATTTCAAAAAGAATTCAGTAGTTGGATTACATGTGTTATTGTTTAATTCGTAGATGATCATGCCTTCATATTGTTCTGTTGTGAAATGCAACAAAAATGCATCAAAAGACGGCCGAATACGATTTTTTAGGTAAATTGTACAGGTTTGTATTTTTGACCCTGTTATCAGAATTCCATCTGCTGTTGTAAGAAATAGAAAACATTGTGAAATCTCCCAGAGAAGGCAAGCAGCCTGGATACATGCCATCAAACGAAAACTTGATAAGTTTACGAAATATGGTAGAGTTTGTTCCAGACATTTTCACTCTGGTAAAGGAAATATGTTGAATCTATTTAATTTATTTATAATATATTTCAGTGAGTCATGAAGAGATAGCCACCATAAAAATAATATTTAATTTGACACATTTTAATAAACACGACTTCCCAATATTGTAGGAGAGCCAGCTTCCTTGAGGGAAGAAACCCATCCCGATTGGGTACCATCCATTAATATGGGATATGATAGCCATGTATGTGATAGATATAAAAGATTACAGGTATTTCATATAGATAAATTGGATATGGTGGTCTGCTGAGGATTTGCTAACCCAAGTATGGAATTTTTTTCTTTGCATTTTTTTAAGGATGGATTTTTGAACGAAGTTCCTTTACGCGGCTTGTGATAGGTGTTGACTGGTAGAAATCGTCACGTAAGAAAAAGCGTTGCGCCCCCTCATTAGGGTATGTTGTACCAATGTATTCAATAAGCTGGGTGCCGAATGAAGTCCAAAGAAGGAATTTATTTGATGAAGTATATTTTCACATTCTAACTTGAAATTCATTGTAGAATATTTGGCTTGCCTTTTTTATGAAATAAATAATTCAACCATTATAAATGTTTTATTTTCAATAATTATATATATATATATATATATATATATATATATATATATATATATATATATATATATATATATACATACACAGTCATCGCACACAACATGCCATCGATATTCAATAATTACATTATACAATAAAGAAATCATATTTCCTAAGTACAATGATCACCAAGATTATTTGGTAAACTATAAAATGAAAAAACATTAAACCAAAAAGGAAAAAAAAAATACTGAAGATGCCCCTGGCCAGGGTGAAACATCTATAACACTAATTTAAGTTTGATTTCAAAAAAAGAATCCCAAGAACTCCCTACCAAATAAATAAACTTCCTAATTATTGGCCAGCGTTAAATTTATTTACTTGAAAAACAATACTAACATATATTTGAATGTGAACGTATATATAAAAACACATAGTTTCCAAAAATGGTTTCACGTGATATGAAAGGACACATTCGCAACAAGGTCTTACGATGAGGAAACAACACTACATGTCGTAAAAACAAATTGTCAACTGGGTGTGATGAGACTCTGCAGGGCTCAGCTGGCTTATTAGTTGGTGGCATCCAAAATGCTTTTCTTCCTCCTGTTTTCGCATTATAAGTTATCAGTATTTTTATAGGTAAGATGGTTCACCTTTAAAGATATGAGAATGTATCCGCTTAACATATATTATTTTTCCCCATCCACAAGGCTTCTAAACTTTTATATGCTTTCATTTCAGTCATTCACTCTTCGTTTCCACTAAATAATTTACTATATCAGGATACATTATTTTGGGAAAAAGTGAAATATCTGTTGATAATTCTTCAGTTTTCAGAAGATAGGGATCAATGCCCAATACTGCAATTTTCTCTTTATACCGTTCTCGGTGAACATCATCTAAACTTGAATAATATTTTGTCAGGTCCATTGTCACAATATTTCACTCGAAACACAATAAAAACAGTAAAAATGCCGAATAAACGTTCTTTACAAAAGTAAACAAAGCCAAAATGTGAGGTTGTTTTACCTCCAATGTCAACCATCTGTCAAATCTGCACGAAACCAATTGCATAGAGCTTTAACCTGAGAAAAATCTTGTGGTTAGAAATCATAGCCACTTTTATTTCAGCTCCAAGATGGCGGACGAGTTTTGTGATTATGGTCCGATTTGGTCCAAAATTGATATGTGAGGGTTTTCCATAGACAAATTAAAAATAAAGAGACTGTTTGAAACATTGGCGATCTTGACCACCATGTTTTTGGTACGGCCAGTCGCGCATAAAGGCGCTGCCCGCAATAAACAGACGACTGACATGATAATTTTCCAATTTCGACATTTGTCAGAAAATGACAAACCACGTAATAATTCCAGAATAATTCTACTGTTAATTGTCATCGAAAAATTATTTATAGAAATTATACTATGGACTTGAATTATGAACCCAACGTCGAAAATGGAATGTTTTGTTATTCGAGTTGACGCTGAAATTCCTCGAAATATTCTTTCACAAGGTAAAATATAAGCTGCTTTTCACAAACTGATACTTATTTCCATCCATCAGTTGCAGAAATTTGTTCACAAACTGATACTTATTTCCGTCCATCTGTTTCCATTTCCTATCACCATTTGAGAAAGTATGAAGATTATCATCTAACTGGAGTATTTGTTAAGTATACCTACTCGTTCTCCTTTGTGCTAATAAATGAACAAAATTATTGAAGGTTTGTTGTAAATGTAATTTGTTTTTATTTTGGTTGATTTGATGAAGACTGAAGAATATTTCTAATTTTGTTGTTTTTCGGAGTTTTATTATTGTTTTGTCTGTAGTTGTACCTTGTCCTAGATACAATAAAATGTGTTTTTATAGTGTTCAACTCATTACTCTTGTCTTATAAGATCTTTAATTTTGTTCTTGATATCATGAAATGAAGATTTACTTTGAAACTGTATTTTAACCACGAATGAACTAACAGATTCTACGAATCTATTACTGTATATATTTTATTAGTGATCGATTTGCCATTCCTGTATTTCATATGATACAACCATTCATATGGAATACAAGAATGGCAAATCGATCACTTATAAAATATATACCATAACGTGGTGCCAACTTTTACCGCAGGTTTGACAACTCTCTTCATTTTTAGTTTCTCTATGGGGTTTTCGGAGTACGAGATTATGAAGATATTGTCAAAATTCATAAATTCAGGATGACGGCTCCAAGATGGCGGATGAGTTTTGTGATTATGGTCTGATACTAGTCAAAATTGGTATGTGGGGGTTCTCTAGATTGGAGAACACGAAATTTTTGTAAAAATTCATAAATCAAGTTGGTGGCCCCAAGATGGAAAACGAGATTTGTGATTATGGTCCAATTCGATTCAAAATTGGTATGCGGTGGTTTTCGAGGTAGGAGATTATGATTTTTTGTCAAAATTCATAAATTTAAGATGTCGGCTCCAAGATAGCGGACGAGTTTTGTTATTATGGTCCAATTTGATCCAAAATTGGTATGTGGGGGTTTCCGGGGTAGGAGATTATGAAATTTTTGTCAAAATTCATAAATCAAGTTGGCGGCCCCAAGATGGAAAACGAGATTTGTGATTATGGTCCAATTCGATTCAAAATTGGTATTCGGTGGTTTTCGAGGTGGGAGATTATGAATTTTTTGGCAGAATTCATGAATTCAAGTTGTTGGCTCCAAGATGGCGGACGAGGTTGTGATTATAGTCCGATTTAATCCAAAATTGGTATGTGGGGGTTTTCGGGGTAGGAGATTATGAATTTTTTGCCAAAATTCATAAATTTAAGATAGCGGACGAGTTTTGTTATTATGGTCCGATTTGATCCAAAATTGGTAAGTGGGGGTATCGGGTAGGAGATTATTATTTTTTTGTCAGAATTCTTAAATTCAAGTTGGCGGACGAGTTTTGTGATTATAGTTCGATTTGATTCAAAATTGGTATGTGGGGGTTTTCGAGATCGGAGATTATGAAATTATTGTCAAAATTCATGAATCAAGGTAGCGACCCCAAGATGGATGATGAGATTTGTGATTAGGGTCCAATCTGATTCAAAATTAGTATGCGGGGTTTTCGGGGTCGGAGATTATGAATTTTTTGACGAAAATCATAAATTCAAGATGGCGTCCCCAAGTCGATTCAAAATTTTATGTGGTGGTTTTCGCGGTTGGAGATTGTGAATTTTTTCTCAAAATTTATAAATTCAAGATGGCTGCCCCAGGATGGAGGACGAGTTTTCTGATTATGGTCATATTTCATTCAAAATTGATATGTGGGGGTTTTCAGGTTCGGAAATTATGAATTTTTTGTTCAAATCTATAAATTCAGGATAATGGTCAGATTCTATTCAAAATTGGTGTGTGGGAGTTTTTGGGGTCGGAGATCATGATTTCTTTCAGCTCAAAACTTACAAGGAAGTGACCTTGTAATTAACCTATTAACCTATTAGAAATGAACAGATTAAGGCTAACTCACTGAAAAGCAAAAATAAATCAACTAAAACGTATAAAATGAGTTTAAGTCATCGCTGACAATGGTCTAATTATTTTTTGTTGAATTATTTGGTTTCAAAAAGTTTGTCGCGCGAACTGTTCATGAACGAAGGTACCAACTAATTTGATTGGACAGTGATTGATTGCTAAGAACTTGTCGAAGTATTAATTTTATTACAATTCGCGCGACAAGCTTTTCGAAACCAAATAATTCAACAAAAAAATAATTAAATCATTGTCAGCTATGACTTAAACTTATTTTATGTTTTAGTACACGGCTTAAGTAAAAGTTTGTCTTCAAAAAGTTTTTATTAGTTGTTTTATTACAAGCTTTCATTTAGTTTCACTTCATTAGTTCGTTCGTTCGGGTCAAATCTTGCAAGTGAATTTTTACCGAATGATTTGAAATTTGGCAGATGTTCATAATTCCGGTGACAATGCATTATGGTTAGAAGAAAAAACAAGATGGTGGCTGCATAATGACGAACAAGATTTGAGTTTATATTCCGATTCGATTCAAATTTGGTATGTGGGAGTTTTTGGGGTCGGAGATTATGAATTTTTCGTCGAAATTCATGAATTTTAGATGACGGCCCCAAGATGGAGGACAAGTTTTCTGATTATGGTCATATTCCATTCAAAATTGGTATATTGGGGTTGGAGTTTTTGGGGTAGGAGATCATGATATCTTTCAGTTCAAAACTTACAGGGGGAGACCTTGTCATAACGATGGCCTATTAGAAATAAACAGACTAAAGCGAACAAACTAAAAAGTAAAAAATAAAGTAAACGATTAAAAACCTTTTTGAAGACAAGCTTTTATTCAAGCTGAGTACTTAAACGTATAAAATGAGTTAAGTCATCGCTGACAATGATTTAATTATTTTTTGTTGAATTATTTGGTTTCAAAAAGCTTGTCGCGCGAATTGTTATAAAATCAATACTTCGACAAGTTGACATTTACCAACCAATCATTATCCAATGCAATTGATTTTCATGAGTACTCTGTAAAAATTAAATACTTTGACAAGTTCTTACTTACCAACCAATCTGCTCAATCGAATTAATTGGTACCTACTTTTATGAACACTTAGGGCGACAAGCTTTTTGCAACCAAATAATTCAACAAAAAATAATGTAATCATTTCAGAGCAGACTTTATACGTTTACGTACACGGCTTGAATGGATATTAGTTATTTTTTATTATTGAGTATATTTATTTCTGCCTACATTCTTGTTTTGTAGATATGGTTTATCCTGTATACCTAACATATATCTGTTGGCAATGTTTGTATTTATCTGGTTCTGATGGAAAATCGCTAAACTTTGTCATTCCGAGATACCTACCACGTCATTTATAGGTGACAGTTTGGTATTTATGTCATTTTCGCCTATATCCAGATATCCAGATATATATATATATATATATATATATATATATATATATATATATTTCAGATATTTTGTCGTAAAACTAATGGTAGGTACCATCGTTTTTTTCGCGTCGACTTTGGTCTTAATCCGGAATTTGGTTCAGATCTAACAAAAATAAAGTATTTCAGGTCATCTGGAGCATGCATTGAAATTTAAAAAAATCCATTTACAGTCGGGCTTTGAATTTTCCCAATGATATGAAATTAGGTATAATTCGACACGAGGAATGCGCTGGTTCTAATGAAAAATCGATAAACTTCGTCATTCCCGAGATCTACCTACTTTGTATCACAGGACATGTAAAATCTCTTTTGAAATAAAAAAACAAACATTTTAGGCTTATATCTCATCAAAACTATTTTGTAAACCAGCACAAACAGGCATAATTTTTTTATACTGATAATGTTCATATATCAAATTCTTTAGATCCGGCTGTTAATTTTCAAAAATCCCGCAATTTTAAACCACGCCTCCCGGTTTTGTAGCCTCCGTGATTGTGTTAAATACCCCAAGATGTTTGTAAATAGATTTCAATGGAATAAATTCAACAGAAAATGCATACTGGTTGCGGTCGTCATAGAACGAGTATTCCGGGAATCGGGCCACCTGCATGTTTTTCAATTCCAGAGTAAGGGTCAGGTCTGATATATAATATTTGGCACTGTTGCCATGTCGTGACCCTAACAATCTCGTAAATTCGAGTTATGAAAGAAATAACTTGAAATAAGTAGGTAGGTACATCAGGTCGGTAGCTTCTGAAACCACGAACAATTTTATGAGAAACTTGTTCATATAGGTACAGGGCAGAGTATAAGTGACTTCTCTCCAATGAAATGATCTCGATTTTATTTTTTACAGGATTTCATTACTTAAGCATTTGGGTCCAAGTAAAAATACATTAAGAAGGTGAACGATTTCAACGAATAAGAAAGATATTGAGAAATCAAATCGAAAGAAAAAATCTACTTGATATGCAGTACGGGATAATTTCGGACGTAGAATGCGATAGACACCACGAAAAAATGCCAAAGTGCAAGATTTTTGGAATATGACAAAAACGTCTCGATTTTCAGGATTTTTTGCCATTTCTCGATGTCTGATCGAGAAAAGAGTTACGTTTTCGTTTTTATCTCATTCCAGTTATGCTCTGACAGAATACGGAACTTGCCTTAGAATTCTAATAAGAAAATGATATTGAAAATCAAAAGGGGACACTGTGATAAAACGTATATCCAACAAAAAAGAATATTTTTTCATCCACGTCGTCCATATGAAGGATTGAGAGTGCTCTAAAATCCAAATGTTATCACGAGAATGAAAACGCGCCAGCATTGGTCGTGACGTCATAATTCATGAATACGTAGGCGCCTTGACTAGACTCATGCAGTCATCTGTTTAATTTGATAATGGAATACTGTTTCTTTTTAACACTTGGATCCAAATATGAATCACACCAACATTGATTAAATCACATTTTCACAGTTTTATATTCTTCATATCTGATCTAAAACTGAAAATTCCAACCACCTCTACCAAAATCATTCCAGCCTAAAAAAAAACTCGAAAAACCACGCGGTTAGCTTTGTGTAATTTTTTAAAATTGGTTTTTCGTCAATTTTACCGCACTTTGGAAGGGCCGTATGAGGCGAAATATTGCCCGGAAAAATATTTTGTATATCAGGTCTTAATAATTGCCTCTCCAAGAATCATTCTGGCTTAAAAATCTCGAGGAAAATCTTAAGGTTACGTCTATAGGATTTTTCAAAGTTGGTGTTCCCTAAATTTTTTCCCACTTTCGAAGGGCCGTTTTGAGGCGAAATGTTGCCCGACAAAATATTTTGCGTATTACGTCGTATTCGCCACTTCTCCAAGAATCATTCCAGCTTAAAAAAATCGCGAAAAACCCGCGGTTAGCTTTGTATGATTTTTCAAAATTGTTGTTTTGTCAATTTTGTCGCATTTTGGAAGGGCCGAACGAGGCAAAATCTTGCCTGGCAAAATTATTTGTATATCAAGTTTTGATAACCGCCTCTCCAAGTATCATTCCAACCGAAAAAAATCGCGAAAAGTCCTACGGTCAACTCTATAGGATTTTTTAAATTTGCGTTTTTTATATTTTCGCATTTTCGAATGAGGCTAATTCTTGCCCAGAGATATATTAAGTGTTTCATCGCGGAAAGTCTTGTAATATATTTCAGATTTGACCTCCATTCAATACTTTGATATAAAGAAGTAGATTTTTTCAGTGTACATTTTTGCTCGGCAAAATATTTGATGGTATTGATCTAATTATTCACAGTGCTTTTCAATGACATTTTTGTCGGAATAATTCGCAGAGTTCAATAATATTTTCTTATACTTTCCTATTTCATTAATCTCAGAATAATGAAAAAATATCAGGATGTATTTTTCCTTCACAACTTCCTCAATGATTCTGAATTTTTGCTTGATATTCGAAGATTTGCAATTACAATAACATTAGAAATTAATTAAAATATGTATGAGACTGTATGCTGATGCGACCCAATATTTGATTCATTACCCATGAAATAAAATCCATGGCCAGTACAATTTTGTCTTCAGCCACGAATTCGTGGCTGAGCCACGTTTTTAATTGTGGTGTCATACCAGTTGTATCGATCAGCCACGAGTTTATCGACGCGGTATATCTCGGTAAATTCGTGGCTAGATAGTATCTCCAAAAACGCCATTCAAAAGCTATGTGCGAAGTTTTTCCCACAACCAAAAACTCTAATCAAATTATATAGAACACTTACATATTGTGGACAGACTACGGAAAAAATAGCTTCAGTTCTCAAAAAACAAGGTCTGAAGATTGCGTATAGAACAAATAATACGCTAGAAAGATTTATCAGAAATAATAAAGACCTAATTCAGAAATCCGAAAAATGAGAACTATATAGACTGAATTGTGGAACTTATCCTAAGGTTTATATAGGACAAACTGGTAGAACGTTCAATATAGATAGGATCCATGAACATTATATAAGTTATGTAAAGAATTAAACAAATTCAACATATTCCATCATGAAACAATGGTTGAAGAAAACCATTGTTTCAATGATGATTTTGAAATTTTACAAGTAGAAAATAAAGGTATCAAACTAAATCAGTTGGAAACATCAGAAATTATTAGGTTGAAAACTTTAGACATATTACTTACCGACCAACTTGATTTGAATAATTCAACACTTTTGAATTTGTTTTCCTAGAAATAGACTTGTAATGTTATACGCTGGCCTATGGGTGTTGTGCAAACCACACACCTGACCACCAATGTTATACGGCTGGACTACGGGGTGTTGTGACTTACCACACCACACCTGTAATACCAGACATTATTCGTTAGATTGGAAAAAACAGTATTGAAAGCATCGACTACCTGAAGGTGGTCGAACCGAAACTGATCTATGGAGCGGTCGACATGGACCAATTTCCTTTCTTTCAATACCGGAACCTGGGTTGTTTATCCAGGAAGTACTACCGTTCAGAAAGATTCGAACCAGACAATGATTAAACAAAATAATGATGCACTCATAGAATGTTAAGAATGTACATATATATTTAATAAAAAATTACACAATTCTCTCAATCGTCTATGGACGAATGATAGGCAACAATATTCATACAATGAAAACTAATGTAGCGTATTGGCAGATAATTCTGCAGTTGGCTACACAATAGAACTAATTTTACTAGAAGAACAATCTTGAAATCAATGGCTACAAACAGCTAACAATAATTTTCTTCTGAGATCTTTGTAATCTTGAAACTATTGAGATACTTTATAGTCACATACACATTTGGAAAGGTTGAGTTTTGCCATAAACATAAATACAGAAAAACAAACATGAGACTCACCCTGTTTAACACTTATTCACTGGAGTAGTTTTAAACGGCAATTAGATTTGAATTCATTATTACTGCGTTTTCTTCCGCGTCAATCGGTTAGTCTAATTAATTCGTCCGGTATATTCGTATACAGTTAAGGTTTTTCTAAGTGATCGTGAATCATTGAAATTGCTGAATCCCGTTGTATTATCTCTGTTCTGGAAGCGTTGACAAAATAGACAATTTGTGGAAAACTATGCTGTCCACTCGTGTTTTTACTAGGAGCTTCAATACGTGATTTGAATCGGCTGAGTTTCTATGTTTGCTGAAGTTAACTACACTGATTGGGAAACTCTCATTATTATTGTAAGATACTGTAATTCGACTGACTTTTATACCGCACTTTTGAGAATGGCATGTTCTCCGAAATATTTTCGTCTAATATAAGTGATTACTGAATGAGATACTGCTTTGAACTAACTTGCATTCTAACCTTACTTTGAGGTTACATGTTCTTTGTTTCACTGTAGAACACCGAATCGAATATTGTTGACATGAAACTCACGCTTTTATAAGATCTTCAACACGGGAGCTAGTAGGCGGGGCTTAGGTTGTTGTGGGCAGATAACGAAGTGACTCGTAAAACTGATAAGGGCCTTGTTTTTCTAACCCGTTTTTGCTTATCTGTGTTATAATTGGATACTATTTTACTGAATGACAGGTATTTATGAGGGCTGTCGGGTAATCGCTGAATTAATGACCAACCAGTGTGTTTATGAATTTCTGGAGTGTCGATTCCCGGTGATTTATAAGTTAGTTTACGTCCATTAATGATGCGGGCGGGTGTTACTGGCGTTTATCGAGGTTTTTTAATGGCCCTGTTTGTGTTATCGACTTTGGACGGGTGTTAGAATTATGGATATGTTTTCGGTAGTAAAATAAAACTGATTTTCTTATCTATCTGTGACTGTAACGGGTAGCAATCAATAATCTTTGTTTTGCTCTCCTAGATGAGTCATTTAAGCATTCGGTATACAATGGTTACTTCTTGGTAATTATCTTTAAATGCATTTCTGTAATTACATGGCATAACAGTAATAACCCTTAGTAATTATCATAATGAGGATATATTTGGAAATAGATTGACTTCTTTCGATTGAGGTGATTATTTTTTGGTTTATTGTATATTCACTTGATGAAGCTACTGTGTTATTAGCGAAATATGTCGTGAATTTAATTACAAATTCTGTGGAAATCTTATGTGCATTATGTGCATTGTGATTTAAAATGACTATGGATTTCCATCCAGTAACGGCCGAGTCAATCGAAAAATCAATACAATTTCAAATAAAAATGTTTTTTTCTTATTTTTATTGAGTTTCATTGTTATTATTGTAACGTAAATAAACTTAACTTGGTTTAAATAATTTATTTCACACTGAATCTACAACTTAATTTATATTACTACGCCACTGTATAGCTCGATGGTATGGGCTCGTTCAGACTGTTTACTCCCTCTTGAGGGCTCTCTATTTATCTCCGATACAGCATTCTCGATGTTTCGAATTCTTCCAGTTGGCGACGGCATGTTCCAATTGTTTCCAATATTGACCGTTGCATTACGCGGAAGAGGGACTGGATGGTTCTCGAACATCTCCGGGGATGATCTCATCGCTGTCGACGGCAACATGTGAGGCGACAGGTCCGGCCTAGGTTCGTTACATTGCCCCCTTCTTAAAGACATTTCGTCCCGAAATTTCATCCTTGGAGTGTGACGATATCTGCATGACTCCCCATATCTGCACCGTGAAGTTCGATGGAAGTAACACTCCACGGTCTTCATGATCGGTCGTGGAAGAGGGTTACAGCAAACCAAAATCTTGACGCCGCTGGATCTGAATATCGCCTCCAGCATACTTCTTATGACTCTCCAGTCCAACCCATCAATGCCACAGGACAATTTTGGGATTGCTAGATCCACCAGATTCTGGTCCACCATAGTATCTCTCAGTTTGGTGAGACTCTTCCAGACATCTTCATAGGACGGTTTATCTTGGGAATGCCTTTTGGTAACTAGGTAGTAGATGTTTCTCTGGCCTTTCTTCAACTGTAGCACCCACCAACTTCTGGATTCTGCCCCGCAGTGTTTGGAGTTGACCAAATTTCTTGGAGAACACTACGGCGATGCCCTGGACATTCGAAGATCTTCTGCCACACAGTGCGCTAGTGCGTGGTCAGCAGGCACCTCGAAAGGTCTCGTGACTCCTCTCTAGTAACCCCATGTAGAACTTTCTGCCCGTTTGAATATAAGGACATAAACTTCTCGAACGTCATATCATCCTCCGGTGGCTTGAGGGTGCGAACTTGGTCATGGTTTCCAGCGTAAGGGGCCAACCTGTTGAAATGGACGACCCTTGGTTTCCCTCGGGTGGCTTATGGATTCGGTACACAAGGTCGTTTATCCTTTTCACGATTTTATACGGGCCTTCCACGAGTTCCGCAACTTTGGTGATAGTCCACGACGACGTTTGGGGTTGTACAGCCAAACCAGGTCATCAACCTTAAATCCTCCAGCGTCGGCCTTGATGTCATAGGTCTTCTTCATTTTATCGCTGGCACTCTGGATGTTCAACCGGACTCGTTCGTGGATGTCGTCCATTCTCTGCCGAAGTTTGCTGACGTAGTCCTCTCCCGCAGTGTCTTGTCCTGGCGGTATCCCAAACTTCAGGTCACAAGGCAGTCGCAGTTCTCGGCCCATTATAATACTAGCAGGAGTTTGACCGGTTGACTCGTGTACTGCGGATCGATAGGCCATCAGGAACAAATGAAGATACTGGTCCCAGTCTCTTTGATGGTCAGAGACAACCTTGGACAAGTGGCGGTTGATCGTCCTGTTCATCCGTTCCACCATTCCATCGGACTGCGGATGTAGGGCCGTGGTTCTTGTCTTGCGGATGTTCAGCGAGTAGACATATTTCTTGGAAAGGTTGGATTCGAAATTTCTGCCTTGATCCGAGTGCAGCTCCATTGGAATACCGAATCGACATATCCATTCTTTCACCAAGACATCGGCGACGGTGATGGCTTCCTGGTTGGGCAGGGCATGGCTTCCGCCCACTTACTGAAGTAGTCCATTGCCACAAGGATGTACCTCGAACGGGCTGCCTACGTTGTACTGACGCATCGGGGCCTTGGGGCGTATTCGAGGTCCATTGCTACCCGGGCGGATACGGGAAACGGGCCGGCGATGTCAATGGCGATTCTCTCGAACGGGCTGCCTACGTTGTACTGACGCATCGGGGCCTTGGGGCGTATTCGAGGTCCATTGCTAGCAGCGCATACAGCGCACTTCCTGCACCAGTCCTGGACGTCAGCTTGACAATTGGCCCAGTAAAACCGTTGCCTCACTTTCTGCAGGGTCTTCGTCACTCCCAGATGTCCTCCGGCGACTCCATCATGGATTTCCCGCAGCACTTCCTCTCTTCTGTTCCTGGGAACAATTATTTGGCGTCTGTCTTCCCCACCAATATCGGCCTCAACACACGTTTCAGGATCCCATTGTCCAGAATAAGAGAGTTCCATTGTGCCCAATAGGACTTAACAGCCGGCGGTAACCTGCGACTTCCTGCCATGATGGTCTTCGATTGCCCTTCTTCCAGCTGACGACTAAGCCAAGGTCAGGGGTCTCTCTCTTGGTCTTTCTGGATCTTGCTGTCATTCCAGTTGTCATCCATTGCCGCGGTTCTACAAAGTGTTGCTTCTTTCTCTTCTGCTCGTCGGCAATGTGAGCAATCATCTGGACATGGTCTTCGCGACAAGGCATCTGCATTCTTATGGCTAGTTCCGGCTCGATGTTCGATCTCGAAATCGAATTCTTGGAGTCTCTCGATCAACGGCTACTTGACCCTCAGGATTTTTGAACTGTAAGAGCCATTTGAGAGCTGCATGGTCAGTTCTCAGCAGGAATCTTCTTCCATACACGTACTTGTAGAAGTGCTCCACTCCCTTTACAACAGCTAACAGCTCTCGCCTGGTGACACAGTAATTGCGCTCTGGTTTGCTGAGCGTCTTGCTGAAATAACCAATGACCTTCTCCTGCCCCTCCTGGATCTGAGATAGGACGGCTCCAGTCCCACGTTGCTGGCGTCCGTATCCAAAATGAACTTCCCGTTGGGTAGGGATAGCTCAGAACAGGTGCGTTAATCAAAACTCCTTCAGCTTCCTGAACGAGTCTTGGCATTCTTCGGACCACTGGAACTTTGTTTGACCTTCCGTGAGCCTGGTCAGTGGTTTAGCGATGTTTGCGAACCCCAGCACATATCGGCGATAGTATGTGCACAAACCAAGGAAACTTCGAAGTTGGTGAATGTCTTTTGGGATGGGCCAATCCTTAACAGCTTTGATCTTCTGGTCATCCACTGCTACTCCTTCCCCAGAGACAACGTGGCCTGGTATCGTACTTCTTTTTTGGAACAGGTGGCATTTCTTAGGGCTCAGCTTCAATCCGGAGTTCCTCAATCGCAGGAATACTTCCTCCAAGTTTTTCACGTGGTCCTCGAACGATCTGCCGACCACAATTATGTCGTCGAGATACACTAGACACGTGTTCCATGAGAGTCCCTTCAGTACTGTTTCCATCAATCTTTCAGATGTGGCGGGGCATTACAGAGCCGAATGGCATAACGGTGAACTGCCATAATCCTGAGCCGATGGTAAAAGCAGTCTTTTCTCGATCTTCCTGAGCGAGTTCTACTTGCCAGTATCCACTCTTCAGATCAAGGGTCGAGAAAATCGTGGAACCAACCAACGTGTCTAGGGTGTCATCTATTCTCGGGAGAGGGTAACTGTCCTTCTTCGTGACATTATTAAGTTGGCGATAGTCTACACAAAGCGTGTCGATCCATCCTTTTTCTTCACCAGTACGACTGGAGGGACCAGGGACTGTCAGACGGTTCGATAACTCCTTCTTTTCCCATATCGCTGACTATTTTGTCAGCCTCTGCCTTCTTGGCAGAGGAAGTCTTCTTGCTGATTGCCGGATCGGTCGGGCACCCCAGTATCAATCTTGTGCTGGACCACATTAGTTCGACCCCTTTTCCTTGTCCGGTATCGAAGATGTCTTGGTACTTTTGACTAAATCTCTTAGTTTGGGCTGTTGAGCTGGTTTTATGTCTTTGGAAGAGATGGTAACTAATTTCTCTAGTTCTGTGGGCAAGTTGTTGGGTTGGCTAATCGTACCTCGTACGCCCCGGATCACGGATGAAACTGACGAGCAGTGCCCCAAAATTGTTCCTTTCTTCAAGGTCACTGGGAAATAATTGACATTCATGACCCTTACCGGCACAAATTTGTCAGCACGCAACAAGGTCTTCCCTAGTGCAATCCCTCGCCCAATTTTCTCATCATGAAGTTTGGGCTCGAACATCACCACGTCTCCACTGCTCGCACTCCCGTCCAGGCGAGCCTCCAGAATGGTTTCAGCCCTCTCAGGTACGCTTACATCTTCAGCCAACAGCACACGGATCAACTCTTCACTTCTCCCATGCAGTACCAGCTCTTCTCCGTTGACACGTAGGACGCCGTCTTTGAAATCCAATTCAAACCCTCTGGAATTCATGATGTCCATTCCGATGATTGCATCGTCTTCGATGTCCGCTACAAGCGCCTGATGTTTCACTTTAGTGTTGCCCAAAATTATTTCAATCGGTAGCTCGCCATATACAGTAGCTGGCTCCCTGTTGCTGTGCGTAGCTTCAAGTTGTCAGTTCAATCCGTTCCGGTGTTCTGGCAAAGGAAGGCCGAGAATTGTCCTAGTCGCACCTGTATCTAGCAGCATGGTGCAAGGCTCGTTATTGATGAGACCGTCTACGAAGACACCCTTGTTCTGTCGTTGAAGCATAGCGACATATGCGTTGTTAACCGGGGCTTGCCGGACACATGCCGACGATTGCCCCTTCTCATCGACCTTTCTTAGTTTTCCTGCATCGGAGTCGATGAATGTTGGACATTTGCTACGCACATGTCCAATTTTGCGATTGCAATTCCGGCATCTTATGTGTCTTTTCTCAGGCAACACTTCCTTCATCACTTTTCTTATGGCAGCTTCCAAGTTAGCAGGCTCCTGTGAGTCTTCCTCAATCGTTTGAACTTTACTTTGGCTTTTGCAGCATTGTTTTGCTGCCTCAAATTCCAAAGCTCGTGCCAGTGCGTCTACGAGATGTGTTGGACGAGCTAATATCAACGCTTGTCTGGTTTCTTGGTCACGGAGTCCATCCAAGAATGCCTGAACCGCTAGTCGCTCCATTACATTTTCTGGTGTGGATGGATATGCGAGACGAACCAAGCGTGCAATGTCAGTTTCGAATTCTTGTAAGGATTCGCCCGATTTCTGGCAGCGATTTTTCAGTTGGGAGTGGTATACGTGTTCCAAATGGGCCTGGCCATATCGTAATTCTAGATGTTTAATCAGCTGATCATAGTCCTCCTGTTCTTGGGCGGTAAGAGTTTGTAGAATATTCGTCGCTTCTCCACGTAATGCAAGTGTTAGTGCTACAGCTCTTTCCCCTGCATTCCATCCATTTGCTTTGGCCGCTGCTTCAAACTGTCGGCGGTAATTTTCCCATGGAGTTTTTCCGTCAAATTGAGGCGGCTTCATGGAAAGCTTCCCTATTTCAGAAATGACCCTGACATCTTTTATACCCTCTTGAACTTTATCCAAGTTCAAACTCAAGTCCAGCATTGCATTTTCGTTAACCATCTCTGTGGAGGGCGCACTATTAATTCGTTTTTCCAGCTTACTGATCGTTTCCTTTATTTTATCTACCTCCGTGTTCATTTGCTCCCTAATTTTATCTATCTCTGTCTCAACGGTTCCCATTCTTTCTTCTAGAAATTTAGCCACACCACACAATTCTTTTTTTAGGCCTTCTGTGTTTTCCAGGAACTTCTCTTCCAGGCTTCTTGCATTTTCTTCCAGGCTTCTTGAATTTTCTAGAAGCTTCTCTTCCAGATTTCTAGAATTTTCTTGAAGCTTCTCTTCCAGATTTCTAGAATTTTCTTCAAGCTTCTCTTCCAGATTTTTAGCATTTTCTTCCAGGCTTCTTGAATTTCCTTCCAGGCTTCTTGAATTTTCTAGAAGCTTCTCTTCAGATTTCTAGAATTTTCTTGAAGCTTCTCTTCCAGATTCCTAGCATTTTCTTCCAGTTTATTCATTACCAAACTTAAATCACCTCCGGAACTTCGAATAAAAATGTTTCGGGGTCCTCACCTTCTTGTATAAGTCCTTCTGCAAGTCTTTCCTGGAGTACTTGCTTTTACCTGTTGTTTCCAGTTCCCTTTCCTCCAATTCCTGTTTCAATTCCGCTACCTTCAAGTCCGCAAGGCGCACTTTTCTTGAACACATTTTGTCTTTGACGAGGTATCAGTCTGTTTCACACGAAAAGTTTATCAGTTTGTTAAAATTCACTTCGCGAATTCTTTTCCACGGGCCACCACTCTATTGTCTGTTTCACGCGAAGAGTGTATCAGTTTATATTCCACGCACAATTGTCCACTTCGCGAAAACCGGGCCACTGTCTATTTTCTGTTTCACGCGAACAGTGTATCAGTTTATATTCCCACGCACAATTGTCCACTTCGCGAAAACCGGGCCACTGTCAATTTTTGGGCGTACAAAAAGGTCTATCAATTTATTTTTCTGACTATCCACTCCACGATCACTTGTTTATTTTCAAAATCTCACTTCCGACACCAATTGTAACGTAAATAAACTTAACTTGGTTTAAATAATTTATTTCACACTGAATCTACAACTTAATTTATATTACTACGCCACTGTATAGCTCGATGGTATGGGCTCGTTCAGACTGTTTACTCCCTCTTGAGGGCTCTCTATTTATCTCCGATACAGCATTCTCGATGTTTCGAATTCTTCCAGTTGGCGACGGCATGTTCCAATTGTTTCCAATATTGACCGTTGCATTACGCGGAAGAGGGACTGGATGGTTCTCGAACATCTCCGGGGATGATCTCATCGCTGTCGACGGCAACATGTGAGGCGACAGGTCCGGCCTAGGTTCGTTACATTATGTATAAAAAAAAGGATTTTTT
The DNA here is from genome assembly GCA_018342105.1 of Gonioctena quinquepunctata. Lineage (NCBI taxonomy): Eukaryota > Metazoa > Arthropoda > Insecta > Coleoptera > Chrysomelidae > Gonioctena > Gonioctena quinquepunctata. Next base: position 65,197 of record JAFIRS010005076.1, read on the forward strand.
TCCCGTGTAGATTTTTAAAATTATACATAATCCAAAACCACAATATATTTTCTTGTCACAAATTGACTGGATAACAAAGATTTCAAGCGGTTAATACCCATCACTACATATATAAAACTGTAACAGAAATATTTGTTAAATAGTTAAACATCAAGAAACATTGATACGCTTATGTATTTGGCAATTGTCCAGCGGCTAGAGCAGTTGGTATATTGTAGACATACGTTACATTTAAGTCTTTACTTATCCTAATTGTAACTTCAATAGCGTACGTCTATCAAGTAGTAAGGAAATATTTTCAATTGTGGCTCCCAGCGCGGAACGCGACGTAGGGAGTAAGGTAGTTAAGGGTGAAATGTGTTTGTCGCTGTAGGTCCGGTTGGCAGGTATTCATAATTCCGCTGACGATGCATTATGATATTTTTGTTCAGAGAACAAAACCTAATGGCGGCACCTATATGGCAAACGAGATTTTTTATAAATATGGTCTGATTCTAGTAAAAATTGTTATGTGTGGTTTTTGGGGTCGGAGATTATGAATTTTTGTCAAAATTAATAAATTCAAGATGGCAGACGAGTATTGTAATTATGGCTCGATTCTATTCAAAGTCGGTATGTTGGGGTTTTTGGTATGAGGCTTTTTAGTATTGGTAAAATTAGTAAATCATCTTCCGAATCTAAATATGATATGTACCTAAAATCTGAATAAAACTGGGAAGTGGTTATATTACTATGCACGTAAGTGTAAGTGTTATTGGCATTCAATAAAAGTCCCTTGATCATAGTCAAATTTTGGAAATATAGTAGAACAGTAGAACAGGTCTGTGTTTTCCACTAATTTGATTATACCTCAACTAGGTGAGTATAAAACCAACAAATAATTTTTTCCTCCTGCAAACTTATGCTTATGAGGGCCAGAGTGGTTATTACAGTCCATAAATCAGACCCTCTTGAGATCGCCTTTCACGTATTTTCGATGAATCATGTTTATTTGATTTATGTTTTGTCTCTGTTTATGTAGCGGTAAGCTCAACAGAATCGTTGTCAAATTCCAATTTTTTTAATTACGATCCTCTTTGAAAAATGAAACTTCTCAGGTAATGAAAGGGAATTGAAGTTTCGTCTGACAATTGCAAGGGCGCTTTAATGATTAGAAAACAGATATGAGAACAAAAAATCTATTCAAACCACATTCGAGCTATTTTGAATTAAAATGTCTCACAAAAAAATCGCATTTCGATGTGAAATCTATATGATACTGTTACAAAACATTTGCGATCTCTAAAAGTTCTGGGAGAAAAACAAATTCCTGTGACGGAAATAAATTCCACCACAAGAAGGGACTGGGCATCTTATAAATATAAAATGATTTACCAGACATGGGAAGGGGGATATATTTTGGAAAATAAGTGTAAATACCTACCTACTCAGAATA